>CM067368.1:72326864-72366575 GCA_034401795.1 Chaetoderma sp. LZ-2023a | reverse complement strand
TCCCCTGGGCACCATGATGATATAATAACCATAGTGACAGGTAGAATAACTCATGATACAGTTAGCGTTGGCAATGAATTAGCTATAGACCAAAGACAAATGAATGAGTATCAAGCTACATGGCCTGGAGGTTTTGATGGTCCATTGAGTAAGAAAGTTGTTACAATGGACATTACCAAAAACATGTGATGGTAGGATCGGAGCGTGTTTATGACATTGAGCTTGAATAATCCAGGCTGATGGGTATGATGCACTAACGTGACATTGAGACCATATTTCACCACGAAGTTGCGCCTCTCCCTACTTCTATATTTGACAATGGCGGTGACATGCGAAAAACAAAGACACAATCCACGTTGAAGAAGCTCGAGGTTACACAATCTTCGCCAATGCTAAAACAACCCGATGCTATCATAATTGATTGGTGTGCCATACTTTGGCTTAATACATTGGCCTGTACAAGGAACAGTTTAAACATATGTGGATGGTTTCCCGAGCTCAATGCTGGAGAAGCTTCGCCAGGCGAAGGTGTATCTGGCATTTGATCGCGGTTATGCCTACAGCACCAAGTGTGGTATCAGGCCATCTCAAGATGGAAGGCGAGCTTGCAGGGCTACAATATCACTGCTATCACCACATGTGAGTTAACTGTCACCGCAAACAAAGTACAGCTTATAGGCATCATTTATGATCAACTTATCAAGAAAGTAAAAAAGTGTCATACGCAGACAAATGGATGTCACCACTTAGTGGAGTAACATATTGTTAATATTGTATTTTGTGTCCATCGGAGATTTTCTTTGAAAAACAAACCACCTATGACCACCAAATGAGTTTTCCTCCTTGGTGCCTGGTACGACTCAACCAAAGTTTAATTGACATAATCAGATTCTGTGCCCCTAAAAGCCTACATTTAGGCACCGAAATCATCATTGTATCTGTTCTAGAATGTTAAATATATCTAATCATGTATGTTGGAAGCCAACTTGGCCATTTATACATTACAATTTAGTGTCCATTGGTATATGTGAGCACCCAAAATAGTTTTATCGTGCATAATTCAACTCGGTGACCCTGAAAACCTACAGTTAGACACCAAAATCATTATTCTACCTCTACAGGAAAGCAAGATATAGCTTATGATGTATTTTGGCGGCCATCTTAGCGGCCATCTTGGATTTTTTTAATTCCTCAAGGGTACCAGCGGGGCATCATCCAAGATTTTTAATCAGTAGGGTTTCATGGTAAAAAATACCAACAACTATTGGGAGTTCAATTTTTATGGGTTAGTGGTCTGGCAACCATACGACTATATAATATAACCACCATGTTGATTATTTATAATATGTTACACCTGTTTTGATGTGTTATACGTTTTGTTTCCGAACTTATAATAAATAAAGTGGTACCAGGGTCTTCTCTTTGGTGCATTGCATCAATACGTATACTTGTACCTTTACGCTCTACTTTGCCAATGAGCCTAGTGACCACGTTACGTCAAGTTACATCTAACCCACTCGACATACAATGGACGTTTGCAGTTTATCCATCCGTCGTAGGACGTCGTAATTAGCCATGTGACGTGGGTGATTACCTCATAATCAATTACAGTATGAATGACTCGATTTAGTCCGTCTTAAACGCTTAATAGTCCGACACGTTGCACGAATGGTATGTGTTTACTATTTAATAAATATGATGTTTAATATTTTGGAACTAATTTGACTGGGCGATGTTGTTGCCATAGGTAACAACAGCACCAGTCAAATAGTTTCAAAATATTCAACAGCTTAGCCGTATAATTTTCTGGAAATTGATAGTCATGGAGATCAAGGATCGATCGATCACAACACGAGCGAGGTGTGGATGGAGCGTTCAGCTAGAGATGGGCGGGGCATAGATAAAACCGGATTTTATTTAAACATATTTTATTGTAACATGTATTGTAACATTTGCACAATGGGATCGGCCACAAGTTCTGACAACTTAGAGCTGTCCCCTCCCTACAGAATTATTATAAGCCGGCACTAATTCTGAAACGCTAGAGTAAACAATAAATTGAGGGGTGAGAGAGAGAGAGAGAGAGAGAGAGAGAGAGAGAGAGAGAGAGAGAGAGAGAGAGAGAGGGTGGGAGGGATCAATATTGGAGAAAGAGAGGGAGTGGCTGGTGGATGAGAAAGATGATGTAAACAAATTGGAAAAGAATAGAAAAGAAAAGAACAGCTCCTTTAAAAATTACTGGGTGGATAACAATTTGTCATTAATAGAATACATTAAACAATGCTAATAAATAAATTAACATTATTTGTTAACATTATTTGAATGTCATAGCTTCCATCGTTTTTTATAGATATTATTATTATTATTATTATTATTATTATTATTATTATTATTATTATTATTATTATTATTATCATCATCATCATCAATGTTATTTTTCACCATCCTATCATCCTTATCCCCATTCTTCTGTCCATCAATAGAAGGATCCATTTCAAGCTATATCCGCCCATCTCTAGCCCAGCTCCGCCCACGTTTAGCGCGTTTTGGAATCGACTATAATACCATGAACCCTGAATTCTCTGAGCCCGCATTTCGAGGCAGCTATGCAGGAATGATGTTGAATATTTCGAAACTGTGGCTGTTGCTGCCAGTAAGACTAGCTCTGAATTACCCAGAAAGGTTCATTGACTAAGTCGTCATCTATATGTGTATCTGACATGATATATTCTGCTTCTTTTACCTGGACGATCATCTGTTTCTATTGTAAACACATTGAAAAAGAAATCTTGCAGTGTGTCTGTTTTTTCCTTTCCTGATCCTGTTAGCTTTGATTTCAGATCATCCGGATTCATCATTAATGGTTGTGTCCCATCTTTAACCTTATACTGCGATTTGATATATTTCCATGCTCATTTAGGGTTTGTTTTTATATTCATGTCTGTATTTTTGTCAAAATTTCTTCTGTTGACCTTCATCATTTTTTTAAACCTTTTGAAAGCGCAACAGTATAACGCATAGTCTTCCACTTCTTGTGATTTCATGCATTGTATCCAAAGTGTATGCTTGGTCTTTATCTTCTGACGCGGTTCTTTGTCAACTGGTACATTCCCTTTTATATTCCATGTCAATTTCCACCGCCCTTTCTTGAGATTGGATGCTAACGGTTGCATATATGATGTCCTTAACAGATCTTTATTGCTGATTCTATTGGGCCAGAAAATTATTCTGATGTGCCGGAGTCCTTTCTTTTGAAAGTCTGCTAATTTCTTTGTGATTGACGACACCGTCTTCCAGCCTTTTGAACCATATTTAACCGGACGCTAAGTGCATTATTCTTGAACATAGCATGTTTCGTTTCTGCTAATATAGATTTACAGGCAGTTTCCGGCAAGGCACACGTGTTACTGGCTTTGGTGATTCTGATGTTCGCATGTCCTCGCAGTTAACGTTCGTTGCTAGTTTACTGCCAAAGCATACGAATGAAGGGAAACGGTTATAGCTCCGCCCTGCCCATTTCTAACTAAGCTCCGCCTACTTTTTTGTGCGTGTTGATTTGAAACTTTGAAACGTCAATATTCAGAATCTAAATGTCTAGGTAAATATACAGGTAAGCCGAGGAATATTTTGAAACCAATTTGACTAGGGGCTGTTGCTGCCTATGCTGTCAAACTAGTTCCAAAATATGCAATGGAATGTTTAATAAAATGTAAATTCATCAATGACGGATTTTTCGTGACAAAACTGAGGAATATGTTGAAACCAATTTGACTAGGGGCTGTTGCTGCCTAGCAGTATCAGCTCCCAGTCACCCTAGTTTCAAAATATGCAACGGAATGTTTAGTAACATGTAAATTCATCAATGACGGATTTTTTGTGACAAAACCACGTCATGAATATTGTGATGTCATCTATCCTGTGATTCTTGATTATGACATCAGATACTGTGGTGAGAGATCGCATCACTCTAGTACCTATATCTCCTGATGGTCAATAATGAGTGAATGTTGAATTAGGATGCTTTTCTTCATGCACTTTCCCAGATAATATTACTACGTTGGGCCAATGTTGGCAATTCACCTTTCCAGAGTACCCACCCATTATATGACGTTCATAATGAACTGCGTGATGTATACAATGACATCAAAATGAATGACGTCATGAATGACGTCGATAATTACGTCACGAACGCATATTTGAAGACGGTTTGTGCGTTGTACAAATTGTTTGCTTTTACTATTTAATAAATATTCTGTTGGATATTTTGAAACTAATTTGACTGGGCGCTCCCCCCAGCAGCAGCGCCCAGTCAAATTAGTTACAAAATATTCAACAGCTTCCCTGTATAGTTTTCAGGAAATTGATAGCGAGGGCATTCAGGGATCGATCAATCCCAACACGGCCAGGTGTTGGTGGAGCTTAGCTAGTGATGGGCGGGGCATAGCTAAAAATGGAAAGGTCCATTTGTTGACATGGTCGCCGTTGGCTATTGGGCATTGGGCCGACATTGGTAATTGGTTGTCACTGTCGTCATTGGCACTAATGTGTTGGGCCAACGTTGGCATAACAGTACCAAAATTACAGTTGAGTCACAGTGGTTGGGCCAACGTTTGCCTAAATAACCACTTATAGCCAATGTATATTATAAATGTTATATACATACGTTGGGCCAACATTGGCATAACAGTGGCAAAATTGCACTTGGTTTATGGTTATTGGGCCAACGTTGGCCCACCAACTTATAGCCAATGTATTTAATAATGACATACACATGCGTTGAGCGGCTTGGGGCAACGTTGACATAACAGTGACATGATTACATTCGATTTACAGTGGCTGGGCCAACGTTGGCCTAACTAACCACTTATAGTCAATGTATATTTTAAATGTTATATACATATATGGGGCCAATGCTGACGTAACACTGGCAAAATGACAGTTGGGGTAAAGTGGATGGGCCAACGTTGGCCCATCTACTTATAGCCACTGTATATGATAAATGTTATATGCATGCAGTGGGCCAATAACGTATAGTCAATGTATATCATAATATACAGATGCACATTAGGGACATGGTTACCCTACTGTTTGCTACTTTAGATCAGTATTTTAATGTACGTCCTACCAGGTTGGTAATTATTATTTTGGACTGCGTTAAAAATATTTCTCAATGGAGGCAACTCGTCAACTTGATAGCCCATTATTTAACAGGTTAAGTTAAGTCCATAATAGGAATAACGCGATGGAGCTTATTCTTTAGTAAGCAGTCCTTCACCTGAAAGCACGTATGTGGTCTAAATATTATCTCCCCTATAAATACTGCTATTCTGTAATATAATTTCTATATGTTTAACTATCATAAGAATTTAGCAATCTCCTATGAATAACGTCAATTTGTCTTAAATAGTATTACTATGAAATACCTTGCAAACCAACTCTTCGGTTCGACATGGTACCTGGCAAACAGGTTTGACATATTTATTTAAATGTGTCACTCAATTTACCAATGTGCTAAATATTTTACACATTAAAAAAAATTTAAAGAAGTTTGTTAATTTTTGTTAAAATTTAATGCATAGTCCCAACGTTATACCAATTAGCAGAATGACGTTGGGCCAACATAGACAGGCAACGTTGGGGCAATATTACAACATACGTTTAGCCAATTGTCGATCCGTTTTGAGTTCCAGACCTCTCAATTTGGCTTCCATGATACGACTTGGCATTTCTCCTGGATATCGAGATGACGGCATGAAAGAAAGCCGATGTCAGCGACATAGTCAGGATGTTCACGCATTGTTAGAATTATCCATAGGATTCTGCGGTTGGAGTGCCTGGCGGCTGTTCTCATGATCCAGTCCCTTGTTATTGTGAAAAGCGGAGCCGTGACAGGATGCATGCTTGTGTGGCCTGGTAACAGGTAGGCTTCACGTTATTAGAAAAATGAATACCGGTATCAATATCAATTTCCATACCGATATACCTTTAATATCGGTATTATTGTGGCTGGCAAAATAGAATGAGGCTTGCGTAGTATGATAACTTAGTCAATGTATATCATCGCTCTTGAAATAGTACACGCTAAATTATAACTTTCTTCAGTTAAATCATATTCCAAAACAGCTTAAATAATTCCAAAATCGGCCCTACAAATGATTAAAATTTGCCCCCGAAATTAAATCTATTTCCATCATCTCCGCAGTGACGCACCTGCGCGGAGATCGTGAGAAAACCAGTAACCACCTCGTCCCGGATAAACTCACCTAATGAGACTGCGAACAGCTAAACATGTTGATATTTGATATATTTGATTTGATATTTGATTTGATACAAATATCAATGTTATGAGTAAAAAACATTGCATAGATGATGTAAACCCATGTTTTAATAATTTTACGGGCTACTTGTATTGATATACGCCAGAATAATAAATAAACATTACCTGTGCTAAATGGGACAAATTTGCAATAGGACGAAACCACTAGGAATCGTGGAAATCTCTATGCAGGCGTACAAATTACCCATTATATCACTAAATAGACCACCATATATGCTTCGAATACATAGTCCTACGCTCGCTCCCCTTGGAGTAGCTTGTATCGATCGATATCTAGCGACCCACCAACATCAGAAGGGAATAGCCTGGAACGTGCAGCGATTGGAAGTTTTTCTCATATCGTCGGGTCCTCTTTACTTTGGCCGTTTGGTGGTCACTACAATGTTGTACAATTCCGCAAAATCTCTAACTAACCAGGATGTAGTAATTGAGAATTGAGATCAAATATTACGACGCAAAATATTCATTTGTAATTGTAATTTTCTAGCAAGCAACGGACAGGAAATATAAAATTCCACAAGAAAGAAGATATTTTAGACATTTTTAACCATCCCCTCTCCTATGAGGTTAATTAATGTAAGTTTTATTCTATTTTTTTGCGAGAAATGCATTCTTATAACTAGCCAATTTTCATGGCAGTAATCATTAATTTACCAATTTCTCTAGCCTCCAAACAACATTTTGAATGTTAAGTGTGGTCACTAAATACAGGTTAAATATCACTTTCCTATACCAAGAACAGTCGCTTATCTGATTAGACAGATACTGGTATTTGACATAATATCTGTATATCGTGAAGCCCTAGTAACAGGAAGATTTAACCAACATGGAACCAGTAAGTTCCGTCCGTCAGACTGGACTATATCTAACCCGATGGATGGCAACGCGAACGCGCAATCGGGAAAGGGACGATTTACTTCTGCGCATGCGAGGGGCCACTGGGAGTACTCACGTGGTAGACAGGTTTTCTCTTAAGGCAATACATGGCCACGTTCGCGTGATGTCATTGACTGGATGGATATTTTTTTGTACATACTATCTTTGCATGACTCCTTCCTTGCATAGCGCCCGATGAGCTCAATGCCACCAAGAGTGTTTGGTATCACTAGAAAGCTAAAGATGACCACTTTTTAGCAGTCCCATTTATAAGACTACTTTGGAAAAGAAATCTACCCACGAGCGCAACCTATTTTCCTAAGAAGCACAAACTAGGCCACGCCATTGGTCAGCTAGCCTCTCGCTCAGATGCTGCCGGAGCTCAATATTTCGTGCTGCCTACCCCTGATTGGCTGAGGGTGCTTCTAAGATGCTGACCATTCCTCAAGAGATCATGAGATGCAGAGCCGACCTGTATAAAATGGGCCGATGCCGTCTAAAAATATACCACTGTTAGATTTAGCATTGACGGTTTGACAACAACTCCTGTCAATGGGTTTCTTGCTCTGTTCTACTGTGGTAATAGCATTCCACCCAGTGAGACCATATTATGGAACATTTCCCTGACCGCTCACTGAGATCGACAACTACATAGCCGCCAATGCTCAATCTCCTTTTTGGAAGACCGCTGTTCAGCGGCTAAGTCAACATCCTATATTGTTCCGCCATCTCCTTTGTGAACTCTCCACTTCCACCCACTGTGGGAAAAACAGAAACTATGTGGCCTTTATGGACAAACCTGCATACGTCCGCCTTCTGCAAAATCTTGTAACCACTTTTAGATCACTTTTCCCTTTACCTCCCATAGAAGAAGAATGATCTTTAAGCTTGGTACTCGTCTCCGACCAATTTCCGCCTCCAGCCTAACTTGTACTCACTACACACCTCCGTCTGAAGAACCTTAGATAGAACATCCCGAGGTACTATACTTTTAATGCTCAAACTAAAAAGGTTACACATGCATCCGAAATTTGCATAGCACTCCTCCTGCTTCTGAAATTCTGTGAACTTCGCATCCATGAACGATTCTTCAACTCCTGTTCCGTGGAATTATACAAACTATTCCACCAGGAATTCTGTGGTCATCTTCATGGCACTGTCATCTCTGCCCGCCAAGGACTAAGTCACTGCGTGACGTTGCGCTTTGGGAATATATCTACCATGGCTGGTTCAAAGCGAGTGGCATCCGTAATAGCAAAATCTAGACCTCGTGTTTGTAAAAGACTGATGATCTTATTCAACTCGAACTTTTTGACCTGTGTTAAATCTTAAGTGCACTAACATCCACAGTTTTTATTCCTTGCAGATTTGATGCTTTTGTTATTTCCTCCCGGTGTTTTACATTGAGTGAAGTTTCAATTTTTATTTATTACAACCTACTTTTGTTTCAAATTATCTTAAGAGATCTTAGCCGTCAAATTCAGACTGCGATCTCGTGCTCCTCTCGACATGAAGCCATATATTAGCATTGTATGTGGTGTCGCTCTGATATGTAGTAGGACGTCCGCCTTAGCCATCAAATTTGAGGGTGGCATCCTCAGCACTTGGCGCAGCATGAAGAAATACAATAGCGCTGTGATCGAAGACATACATTTCCGCCAAAGGGCATTTTTAAAAGTTAGGCCCACTGCATCTCACTTGGAACTTCCCCTAAAATGAAAGTTGCTAGCGGACTTTCAACTTCCCTTCTCATAGCTCCCGCTTAGAACAGCACCAACCGCTGTGTATCACAGACACCACGATCCAAGTTCGTTCTGGTAGGCCTAGAGCCTCTTTGAGCAGCAGAAATTTCGCAGGCTAAGGCGTGCTGGGCCTCTGGTTCGCCACATTCCTCAGCTCGTCTTTTCCCACTCTTTCCTGAGTGCCATTTCCCAGCACTCGTTGCCAGCGATCTGAATGCACAACTTACTCACACTGCCGAGACCCCTCCTCGCAGACGTACTCCTCTGTCATTACTTTATGTCTTTTTCACACACCTAGCAATTTGTGGGTCAAACGACCTCTCCTCTTTTTTCCATGCTGTTAGAAAAGATGCCGCATGAAGAAATACAATAGGGCTGTGATCGAAGAAGTATATTTTTGCCAAAGAGCAGTTTTCAAAGTTAGGCTGACCAGATCTCACTTAGAACTTCCCCTAAAATGAAAGTCACCCGTGAATATTCAACCGCCCTCCTCATAGCACCCACTTAGAATAGTGACGGCCACTGCATGTCACAGACACCGTGATCCAAGTTCGTTCCAGCAGGCCTTAAGGATCTTTGAGTAGCAGACAATTCATAGGCTACGGAAAGCTGAGCCTCTGGTTTACTGCATTACTCATCTCCCATTTTTCTGTTCTTTCTTGAGTACCATTTCGCCACACTCACTGTGAGCAATCTTAATGCGCAACTTACTCGCACCGCTCAGACTCTGTCATTAGTATTTTGGTTTTTTCACACACCTAGCAATTTGTGGGTCAAATGACCTCTCCTCTTTTTGTTCCATCCCGTTAGAGAAGACGTTGCCACCTAATATTGTAACAGCCACTAGCGTGCTTTTAGCATATCCTAAAAAACTTCACCATGGCACGATCTCCTCAGTCGATTAGCAATTCCTCTCTTTCTTTTGACCGCTTGGCCTGTGTTCTGGCTAAACGATTAGTTACTTTTGATTTTAAACGATTAGTTACTTGACTCTGCAGTTATCATTTCTTGATTAGACGACCAAAGTAGATAACCATTGGGTCACCTGGAATCGTTTATGAATCAATCGGGTCATTCACGGACAGTTGTCACATTAGACCACTGCGGCGCCTAGACTCAAAAGACATTTCCTAAACTCTTCACCCTTAGTTACACGAGTCAGACGTAGCATCTGAAACTAGGTACAGTTGTCCTTGGACTCTGTTAAGTCTTTCTTAATGCCATTCAAAGTGGTCTTCTGTTCCGAGGGGAAGATTTGCCCGATTTACCATGGTAGAGGATCTTACAAAACTTAACTGTTAGTGATTTTTCAAGGCAGTTAGAGGCCATAGCTGCAAAACACTATGCTTTAAAACTACCGCCCTGCATTGGCTCACCAACATTAAGTTAGGGACACATGGAAGGACCACCTCAAGATGAATGCACAGAACATTGGATTAACGTCAAATGAATGTATCCTTTTATCGCACATTAAAGTAGAGGCATAAGACCCATGTCCACCTTAAACGGTAGTTAGCTGACTTAGGAAATTGATATCAATGACCTTCATGGCTGATTAACACCTTATAGACGAAAAGGATTGTAGTGATCACTAGTGATGAACTCACTGCTGGGAGAATATCTGCTGTCTCTCTCCTTAGCCTAATCCTCTTTTCCTGACTCTGTTAAGTTAGTGCCCGAAAGATAGCTACATACTGGATGAACAGGCCTACCCACCTCCTGAGTGATGATCAGAGTAGGAGTCACTTTATATCTGACGATGAAGAGGCGAATTGCTCTTCTCCCTGCTTCGCTTGCGCACCTACAGCCAGCTGAAAATACCATGCATGAGACATCTAAATTAGACTACACCCACTCACGACTTCTCTCTCTTTCTCTCTCCAGTTCCCACTCCCTGGCACATTTGCACCCTGAGAGAGAATCGCTTGACCGAGACTCAGGTAGGGAAGATTAAAAAAACATTTGTGGTAAAAAGCCACCTGCAGCACTTTCTATCTTTATACGTACATCGGGCACACAGTATATCGCAACACTCCATCTGCAAACATTCTCTATTCCCCGTGGATAACCTGACACCTTTCGCAGAAAGGAACGGACGACCAGGGAGGATCGCATCCAGAAGCCCATGTGGTTGGGTAATGGGATGGACTAGCCAACCCAGAACCAGTAAAATGCCACGTCGGGATACTACATGGCTACCACGTTGGATGGCAATACCATGATGCGCAGACGTAGGCAAGAGTATCTAAGACCTGATTTGCTTCCTTTGCGCATGTGCCAGGGAACCGGAAGTATCCCCGTAATACAGGTTTTTTCTCATAGGGCAGGAATGGCTACATACACATGATGCCATTGACTGGGTAGACACTTTTAGAATGTACATATTATCTTTGCACGACTTCTTCTTCGGAAACATGGTCTATGATCACAATGCCCCTCAAAGTATTCAGTATCGATAGGAAGACTGAGAATTCCGATTTTTGGAAACGACCAACTTGAAGTTATTCAAGAAGATAGTAGCCATGGGACCGGCATTTGACATAGCCTACCATGAATAAAGTGACCAACAACTTGACCATGCCATTGATCGCCTGCCTCCTGCTTGGATGCTGCTAAGATCTCCTCGTCCACATAGGCGACACCTGATTGGCTAAGAACAAAGGTAAGGCAATAGCCATTCGCCGGAAGATAATGAGATGCAGAGCTGACCTGTATAAAAGCAGCTGGCTCTGCGTTGAGACTGCATCAAGATCTAAGTGCAGAGAGGTTTGATAACGACTCCAGTTGACCATTCTTTTCACTGTTCCTGCTTTGCTTGCTTTGCTTGTGAATTTCATTGCAGAACTTTCACGTTTTGGCTTCTCGGTGTGGGCGACATTTACAGAGCATTTACATAATTTCTGGATGGGTGCTAGGAAACCTAACCTAACAGATCGCGTCCTTTTGCGGCTGCCTGAACCCTTAAACTGCAAACCACCTAAGTTAGCTAAACTACAGCCTCGGGCAGAATCTCTACACACAAATCACTAAGTTTAGGCACACAAAGAAATCCGGCTTCGGGATGTCTCCTGAGAACATCAAATCAACCAGGCAGCAGCTACCAAAAGCTCGCAGTGAAAATTTTCATCCGTGGACCCCCTCAAAAATGTCGTGGGACATTACAATTACTTCTAGTGCCAAACGACTTCCATGACCTACTAATACCTTATAGACTGAAATGGATGAATAGTAAATAATGTAACAATCTCTGGGAATAACCTCCGCTTTATTCTCCTCAGTCCCTAAAAGGACCTGTTTCTCTGGAAAACTCCTGTACCCGAGAGACAATACATTCACCGCCAGACAGGCCCTTCCACCTTTCAAGCAAGGACCTTAGAGTTATGGTGATGTTTAGTCAGACGACGAGGAGGAAAAATGGTCCACTCGCTGCACAGTAGCGCACCGTCTTAGAGCCCTCGGATTAAAACCTAGAGTAAGATCATCCTCGCAACTCCTCTATCGCTCGATTTCCCATTCTTGTCACACGATCAGCCAAGAGAGGACGACCATAAAATGAGCTTGGCTCACACTTCGGATTCACTCCACCCACACCCACCTCCCTCTCCTTGCGGATAACCTGACTGGAATCTCCTCTGAATGCGCACACTAAAAACTACCACCGCCGCTATAGAGGGAACCACCACTGCCTCAACAACCACCGCCACGCCTTCCGCAGCTGCATCCACCTCCACTACCACCTCCTCTACAGCCAATGTCACCGCCACTACCACTGCATCAAGCCCCAACGCCACTGAGCAGACTATTTCTGCCGGTATGCACATGTACATTGGTGCTTGTTTCTTCTGCTCTGACTGAGGAGAAGACTACTATGCAGCTCTGACCCAAAAACGAGTACCGACCATCGAGATGGCAGCCTCTAACACCGAACTTCCGCCTCTGGACTGCAGCAGTGGGGAAGAAGGCAACGCTTCCATCATTGAGCTAGGCCCAGCCAGCCAGACACATCAGGTACAGGCACTCCGCTGTGTTTGAGATGCCCGACCAGACCTACGCATTTCCAAGGAGACGGCTGGCCAGAGCCGGGCAGCAAATGATTGTGGAGGAACTCAGAGAAAGCGTCCAAGGGCCGGCATTGCAAGACCCGAGACCAGCCACCGAGAGCTACCTGGGATGACCTCGGGTTTTGGACAGCCTTCGCCTTGGCCACCTGACCACGTCGGAGCAGTGCTCTGACCCGGTGATTGAAGGAAACGAAGATGAAGAACGCTTCCTCGATGACCGACTACCCAGTCCCTCTGCATTCACAAGACCCTGGTCTTGGCAGCCAGGGAGTACAGACGCGAGACCAGCCACACCAGCAACAGCAATCAACTTCACCCTTGCAACAGTACCAGCTCCTGCCCCAAGCACCAGCACAAACTTCTGCATCGACAACCAACATAAACAGCGCCAGCCTCTGCAACAGCACCCCTTACTGGCACCATGACGATGGCAGCTCCTCTCTCCGGTATGACCATCAACAATGGTGAGAAAGAGCCCGGCGCATCTCCGTTTGAGGGTGGCCCAAATACTCGAAGCCATGTCGGGAATGCCCGAATAGACGTGTGCATATCTGCAGAGGCGGTTGGCCACTCCTGTCAGCAAATATTTGTGGAGGTGTCCCGAAGGATCGCCTAAGGGACGGCGTCAAAGCTCCGAGAACGACCATGAACTCCCAGGAACTAGCTATGGAGAATTGCCAACTGGATGATTAGGCCATGCCGGATCAGCAACTAGCTGACCCGGAACTCGAAGGATATATGGACTTTCGTGATGACTGGATACCTGATCCTTGGCCAGAACGCAGGTGACAGGCGCCCTGCCACACTTGCTTTGTAACAACCCTCTCCATTTTTGTATTAAAACAGCAAGTAAGCTAGTCACCTTGCATTTGAAATCATCATACAATATCGTGACAGTAACAACTTTCTGTGGATTCTGTAATGTTGCAGAATTTTCTACATGGATTCTCTGCGGATGCTGTCGAAGCCCTTTTAGTAGTCGTGCAATACAACCTACAGCTTGCTGTTCCTGAAACAGCGTTCCATTCACTGCTTTGGCGCTAGCGACGACCAAACCAAATACCATTGTTTGGGTATTTTCTAAAAAGATTATAGCGCAGGTTACCGGGCTGATATAGTGTCACTACCTGGCAAATACGGCCCGGGATTGGACCTGTACCCGCCCAGGAACGTGCGTTATCAGGGTTGTATCTTGCTCGCTGAAGCGTCCGATTATGTATTCGTCATCTCCATGCGTTACTGTCAATGCGATATCAGTCGTAATCGTTTCCGTCCAAACAAATGACAGCGGAATAGGAACCCGAGAACGCAGGTTACTGGGCATGCACTTGGCGAATACAGGGCTGTATTGGCCCAGTAACCTGCGTTATCAGAGTTGCAGTCTTCCATCTGTGCGTGTTGGTGTTTGTAATATATAGTAGTGCAGATTAAGCGAGCCACGTTATGTCTGTCTAGTGATTATCTACCGATATGAAACATAATAATTCTGATGTTGTGTGCCAGTTTACACTTGACTATGACGTATGCCGTCATTTTCCATTTTGCGAGAACTACAACGACCTATTACAATTATATCTTATTCATGCAGTCCTCGACAATAAACACGCGCAGACGATGCCCAACACATCTTCAGTCAGATTCAGTATACTTATTGCCGTTTCAGTATTACCTATTTAACCCGCGGTGCGTCAATAAATTGGTCAAATTGTTCACTTTTGGCGTTTTCGCAATATTTATCAATCCGCTGAGGATCTTTTTCTCGCGCTCACGGTCCGCCAAACCACATCCTAATTACCAACTAACTCGCCGCTTGATTACATTTGCGATAAATAGGCCTATTATTCCGCCGAGGACTGAAGAATGATAGCAGAGGAAATTAGAGAAAGAGCCCCAAGAGACACGAACTGTTAAAATACAGCTCAGAAATACCTTAATATGTTTCAAAAAATCAAATAAAAAGTGGATTAGGCCTACTGTTGAATATTTTGGACTTAATTTGATTGAAAGTCATTGCTGCCTAATGCAGCAATGGCTTTCAATCAAATTAAGTCCAAAATATTCAACAGAACATTTTTTATGTCGTGTTCAAAATGGCACTAACTACCGATAATATGTTTGTGCTTGTTCTAAAAAACCACATTAAGTTATTTCTGAGCCGTACCGTATGTACCTATAGAGAAAATACTAATCACCATTTTCCTGATTGTGCATATCTTACTAAGTTGATGATACGATCGTGCTATGCCTCGGGAGACCCATCTGGCCGAGCGGTCGTCTGCAGTGGTGGTGGAATGAACGAATCCAAGCTGTCAATCTCGCACGTGAAGTCATAATCAGTTACGTGGATTGTATGATGACGTCACAACCATAATTGATAGATAGTACTCGGTCATAAAGTTGGAATAGTCCGTCATGTGTACGACTTGAATGGCCTTGATGAATTTACTATTTAATAAACATTCTGTTGAATATTTTGAAACTAATCTGATTGGGCGCTGTTGCTGCAGCAACAGCAACAACAAGTCGAATAGTTTCAAAATATTGAACAGTTTACCTTATATATATATATATACAGATTTGTATCACATTTGGCGATGATATACAAGGCGCTTTACTTGCGTTTGCACGCGTGGGTTTGAATAACTAAACTTTGGGATAACTTATGACAAATTTGCCGCTTGCAACCTATTTATTAAATAATATAGTAAGACATAATTTGTACAACAACG
Organism: Chaetoderma sp. LZ-2023a; assembly: GCA_034401795.1. NCBI lineage: Eukaryota > Metazoa > Mollusca > Caudofoveata > Chaetodermatida > Chaetodermatidae > Chaetoderma > Chaetoderma sp. LZ-2023a. The sequence continues at coordinate 72,350,830 of CM067368.1, read as the reverse complement.
CATATCCCGTCTTCAATTATGCGTTCCTGACGTACTAATCTACTACATTCATGGCGTCATAATGACGCCATTGGCTATGATGCCATTCTACACGTCATATGATGGATGGCTATAGTGGAAAGGTGACTATTATTGAACAGATTTGCATGGAAACTTGTCAATGTCCACACGGCGTTATATGTGTGCTTGTTTCTAATGATTAACTATTTAAATTGTTTGTAGGGAAACTGCTTATGTTCTCTCAGGCATTTGCTTGCGCATGCAAACACAATACGATGATCATTATTCCAATGAGTTATGATCAAATCTGTTGAGAAACTCTATTTTATATTTTGTCATTGACGGTGTCCATAATTACTGTGAGTAACTTATAATATTGCGTATTGTATTGTTGTATTGTTAACCCTTGCATATTACATGTTAATTCTATAATTTGTCTTTCAGGTGTAAGTAATATATTGGTTCAATTTGTAGTTGATGTGAATGAATTTGTGTGCTTGAATTTGAGTTTGCCTGATCGAATCTTTCTTACCTGCTCAACTGCCTGTCTGATTGCTAGTTAGATTGAACGCTTGTCTGTCTGAAAGGCTATTGCGAGGAAGAATGGTCGTAGGAAGAATGGAGATGGTAAAGGGGGTTCATCTGCGCATGCGCGCCTGGTAAAGCTGTATTACCAAATAATTCAGTGCTTCCACCATATTGCTACGCTACGTAGGCATTTAGATGCCGAAACTCTCCCTGATGGGCTTAGCAGGAAGGTGGAAGAGCTGAATGGATTTTGTAAGCCAGCTATACCAAATGATGACATCTACTTTGCCATCTGGAATGTGAATTTTGAGTGGGCAAAATCTACCATTAAGGCCATGTTAAATCACTATAATGAACAACTTGGTAGTATTAGAACTGAAGTAGTCCTCACACAGGCAATGCCACATTTAGACCTAGGTCGTGCTAAATCCAATGCTATACGCTGGGCAAAAAACAATTATAATAGAAAGCTCGACATTAATGCGATTAGTTCTTTTTACGATTTTGTGCGACCGATAGATCCATCTCAGCAACCAATTCAAAATCTCGCACAAGCCACGCCTCTGGTCATGATACCAACTGTGGCCCCACAATCACAAATGAAAAAACGCCTCAGATCACCTGAAACTTCGCCGCCAGTCACAAAACGAGTAGACAATAAAATCTCTCCATTGCTACCACTAGATTCTGGCCCTAGAGATATGCTATTTGAAGCATCATTAATCTCACTACCTGACTCTCCACTAGGCAATCTAAATGACCCAAACGAATATCCGCCCTTGCCACAGAGGGAAAGGGTTAATGGTAGCAAATCTGGTCCACGAACTGGCGCTTCTCAGAAATCCCCCCAGAGCAGTCAACCATCGGGTCTCAAGACCCCATCCCCAACAGGGAAACTGCCACAGCCCAGCTTCTCTCCAACTCCAGGTCCAAGTAATGCACCGGAGGTGCGTCCTATTAAATTTGCAAATAGACCCCAACAACCCACCATGTTGGAGAGAAACATTTTTTGGAAATTTCGTCATGAAATCGAAAACAAAATTGACTGGCGACTACCTGTTCTCACGAACAAAGTACTCATCTTTGGAGCTTCGAACCTGAGTCGCATTAATGTTGAGCCCCACCCTGAAACGCAAGTTGCCTGCTACCCAGGAGCTAGATTGTGTCATGCTAGAGGACTAATTCAAAAGTACACTGGATCATTTAAACCAGAGAAAATAGTGATTAACATTGGCATTAATGATATGAATGAACCCATCTCTAGTTCAAAACATAGATTAATGCTGCTTCTCAGTGCGATTAAGTCCAAATTCCCAAAGACTGCGATTTACTTCGCAAAACTTAACTATTCAAGTCGGTTGACAGCTTAGCAGAGGTTGGCGATTCAGTCCATCAATTCGACGGCTGAATCATCAAAATCTGTGACTGTCATTCCGCCACTTAGACTCTCCGAATTTAATGTTGTTAAGGATAACATTCATTGGACTGAGAAGACAGCTAACTCGATGTATTCTGCCTGGCTTAAATTCCTAAATTTAAACTAGACAAGGGCCAGGGTAACATCCACCCAGAAACAGGACTGGGCAGTAATATTGTCAATCTAACTGGCACCCCATTAGGTGAAGCAGAGCAGTCACTGCTCAATTTTGGTCTTACATTTGTCCCAACACCAAAACCTAAAACAGTTTTGGATGCTCTTTTAGATAATGGCTGTATGGAAACATCTGAATTTAGTCACCGTATTAAGTTAGCAGACTTCTTTCGTAACTCTAATAGTAACATTCCACCATTCATTGAAAAAACTGGCTGGGCACCAAACGTAAAAATCCTGGACCCAGCGATCGGTGAAAGCATAGAACTCTTTTCAGAACGTGTTAAAAATTCTACATTCCCTAATGATCAACCAAATTTACCCTATGAGGAACGCCAGGCCTTAATTGAATTGTCTAAAAACAGCGAAATTGTCATCAAACCTGCAGATAAAGGGTCGGCGACTGTAATAATGCTTAAAGATAACTATAAACGTGAAGCACAACGACAACTTAGTAACCCAAAGCATTACCAGAAACTAAGCAAACCACTTTGGCAAAATAATTGCGGCAAATTTAATGAGATTCTTCAAAAATTGCTCGATAGCAAGAAGATCACCGAAAAGCAACATAAGTATCTCTTTGCTAAACTTGAGTCAAAACCACGGACTTTCTATCTTTTGCCAAAAATTCATAAACCCATAGATTCGTGGTTGGACCCAATGTCACCGCCCGGGCGACCTATAATCTCTGATTGTGGCTCAGAATACTACAGAATCAGGGAATACATCGATTACCATCTACAGCCAATAGCAAATAGACACCCCAGCTTCTTGAAAAACACAGAAGACTTCTTATCACAGGTCTCTGAGACCTGGATACCTCCAAATTCAGTCTTGGTCACGCTTGACATCGATGCTATGTATACAAACATTGACATCGAGAAGGGTATAAATTCTATCCGTAGAGCATTCGTGAACTACCCAGACACCAACAGGCCAGACAGAGAAGTAATAGCTCTATTAGAGCTGAGTCTGAAAGGCAATGATTTTGAATTCGATGGCGAAATTTACCAACAAATTTGCGGCTGCGCGATGGGCAAGCGCTTTATCCCATGTTTTGCCAATATTTACGTAGCAGAGTGGGAGGAGGAAGCGTTAGAAAAGTGTCCAAAACATCCCCTCATTTATCGCAGGTACCCTGATGACATTTTCATGATTTGGCAACACACAAAGGCAGAGTTTGATGAATTTTTCGAAATTCTGAACAATCACGATCCGAATATCAAATTAAAAGCAACCATTGACGAGATGTCCGTAGATTTCCTGGATGTAACTGTATATAAAGGTCTAAAGTATGAAATAACTGGCTACTTAGACTACAAAGTGTATTTCAAACCAACCGATTCGCATCAGCTATTGCACAAAAAATCTTTCCATCCACCACATACTTTTAAAGGAATAGTTAAATCACAAATAATCCGTTTTCACAGGAATTCGAGTGATAGGAAAAACTTTGAAGAAGCGTGCTCTACCCTATTCAAAGCCCTCAAACCACGAGGTTACTCCTCGCGATTCTTGCGCAAAATCAAATCTGAAACATTAGACGGCTTGGAAACCATTCCAGATAATGCCTCAAATCGTCGGCCTACCAAAATTTCTCACAATCGTCCTATTATAGGTGTAGGCGAATCTCGCAAATGCGGAAAGAAAAGGTGCAAGTTAGATGAATTTCTCCCAAACCAGAATACTTTCACGAGCTTTCAGAACAAAAGCAAGTTCCAACTTCAGTCTAATCTAGATTGTGACTCTGAAAATGTTATTTATCTAATTTCATGCAAATTGTGCCAAAAACAGTATGTCGGCGAAACCAAATGTCCATTAAGATGGCGGGCAACTCGACACCTCTCAGATATTAGGCTAGAGGAAGACACACATGTTTCCGAACATTTTAATCTTCCTGACCATTTAGTCCTTCGTGACTTTGAAATTATGCCGATTGAACAGCCACCCCTTTCAGATACGGCAGAAGAAACTGATAAACAAAGAAAACTTCGAGAATCGTTTTGGATTAAAGAACTCGAAACACAGTGGCCAAGGGGAATAAACTCGGACCCAGGCTTATCTGATCAACGTGACAAAATTCCATTCATTCTGACCTATAATCGGAAAAACGTTGAAATTTCCAAAATTTTGAAAGATGAGTATCAAAACCTACAGGAGAAACTGAAACAACCCTTTAACAAGCGTCCAGTAATTGCGTTCAAGAAAAATCCGAATCTACGTGACATCTTGGTAAAAGCAAAACTCAAATAGCTATCCATAATATCTATCTCAATCATTCAACATTAACCCTTGCATGATGGTCAGCCAAAAACGGTCAATTTAGTGATCTTGGGCAATGTCCATATGCCGGCGGGGATTGGAGTATTTTTGAAAATTTACCACTGTAATGACTGGCTCGGGAACCGAGACAGTCGTTCCAGTGGTATATTCTCGGGAATGACCTTGTTTGTGCCTGCAAATGTACATTAAATAAGTAAGCACATATTTGGATTTTACTGAACAAATTTAACCAGTAAAGGGTTAACATCAATGCCATATGGCTTTCCTCAAACAAAATGACAAATCTCAGGCAGTAAGATAAACCAAAATATCTAAAATTTTTGAATTTTTTCAATTATTGAAGATTCTGAGCCAGTGCGTTGACAATATTGACTACTACGGGGGCACACCTCAAATTAATTTCCCGTTTATTGTCAGTGTAGGATTTAAGCTCAACAGCAACAACACCAACAACAACACCAACAACAACAACAACAACAACAACAACAATAGCTGCTGCTGCCTCGGCTGCTGCTGCTACTACTACTGCCATCTTGAAATATTGATTGCTATCATATGAGGAAGTGTAAATCCGTGATTAGCTCCATGAATACCTATGATTTGATTGGCCAGACTCACGCTTGGGGACACCATACATATCAAATCGAGTCGGATCTGGTAGGCCATACACCACCAGGTCATCGCTGACTTCGCCGACTCCTAATTCACTTTTTTAATCTGTGCTCCTCGGTCGGCTATCGCCAATTTTCAGTCGGTGTAAGGTCATACATCACCAGATTAACATCAACTGGTCGGCCAATTACTTGTCGGGTTGGCTAGAATCGGCTGGTGTATACCAATTAATTCTGGGTATGCAGCAATCGATTATCCTCGACCAGACCAAACTGCCGGCTGTCTGCAGTAGTCGGGCAGACGCGCACTCAGCAGGGTGTGCTGCCAAGTGGAGATCATACACCAAGCGACCTCGGCCATGTCGTTGGCAGTACTCAGCCCTTCCACTAGTGACCAAACTATGATCTATGCGCCTCATAGCAAGAAAAGTGTGAACCACGTTGAGCTATCTTAACGGAGTACACCTACAATTAATTTCCCCTTAATTGCCACTGTAAGCTCAAGAACAACAACAACAACAACAACAACAACAACAACAACAACAACAACAACAACAACAACAACAACAACAACAACAACAATACCACCAACAACATGTCCGACTGGAACAATACTGAAATTGAAATAGAATTTGTTCAAGTGTGGCGTCAGCATCACCAGTGGTATGACAGCACGCATGAAAGCTACTTGATACGAGAGAAAACTGCATGAACGTCGACGATTTAATTGGCCAGACTCAAGTCTGGGTCCACCATACATATCAAGATAAGACAGTCTAATCGGATCAGGTATCCCATGCACTACACGATCTCGCCGACTCCCGATTCGTTTTTTGTAATCGGCGATCATCGGCCGACTAACACCAATTTTAAGTTGGTGTAAATACATACACCACCAGATTGACACCAGCTGGTCAGTCAATTATGTGTCGGGCAGACTAGAATCGGATGGTGCATACCCAGAATTAGAGATACATTTTAATCTATAAGCTGGAAATAATCAGTACAATATAATCATTAAGCAAAGTAGGAAATAATAAAACATGGTATTAATAGAATCGTCATCTTATACTTATAATACAAACGCCAGAACATACAGTTTATTGGTTCCAAATAAAGGTCCCTCTCCTTTTCAACATTTGTCATCAACGCATGTCCGAAAATATCATGAAATTTAAACATTACGAGTATATTCGTTAACGAGTTTAGAACGATCATTTGCTTTGAGACCGCAAGATTGTGTTTATTTAAGACGGCTGGTCTCAATGGTAAATGGCTTTATTAAGCACTCATCTGTCCTAAGTGGCATCTGTTGATTACTTACCCACGTCTGTACTTTTGCTGCTTTAGTCAGAAATGACTGCCAATAAAGACACGAAATATCTTCAGCACGTCTTGCAACATTGGCTGCCCGCATGATTATTTTGAGACCAATTTGATTGAAAATTGTTGCGTCAAGGATTTCCAGCCAAATTGTTATCAAATCATTACCTAGTCACAATTGTATTATCAGCTGATTATTTTGACAACAACTTGATGGAAAGCTGGTACTGCTATCGGCAGCAACAGTTTTCAGTAAACTTGTTATAAATATACGTGTTGTCATTTGTACCATAGCAAACATACAACTGGCATTGAACTATGCCACGAACATACTATGCGCTCACCTTGGAAGCCAACATAAGACTTATTAATCATTAGCATTACGAGAATTGTTTTATACCAACAATTGCGCACATGCCAGAACAACAGAGTCTAAAATAATGGCGCCAGCAAATATAGATCTAAAATGGCGTCTACATCTCTAGTTAGTTAAAGTGGCCATAAACTAACAAATGGTCATAAACTTAGCTAGAATATGTTTGTTTATGAATAGATGAGAACTTTAAGTAGGTTAGTGCATGGAGTTCGAACTTACGAATCAGGATTTTATAATCAGCATATCTTAGAGTACATTTGGACAAAAATTCATCCTCATAATCAACGTGACCGATAAAGTCAATTTTGTGGGTACTTTGACACTGCCCACGAGGGGACAGCGCATGCGTGCTAAACATAAGAATCCGCATTTTAGTTACCCCACCTATCGTCCAGCATTCCAGGTGTCAAACATTTCGTACTCAACATGACCGATAAGCCTCTGTTAGCTCCTGGACTATAGAGGAATATATCTTCCTGAGACAGCTACTTTGGATGTGTGCATGCGTACGTGCGTGCGTGCGTGCGTGGGTGGGGGAGACATATCATGATGGTTCATTCAGTTGGGTGGCTGAACTTTCTATGTTAAGTGCACAAATGCCAAGTGGCGAGTCTTGTCTACGCTTCTAATAAAACAATCACAGCAGTAAAAGCTGTCCTAAGCGGCCACCACATAGAGTAAAAACAGGTAAAGTGGCATCACCACGGCGAAAAAGATTTTTTCAAATTCAAGCATAATGAGACTCTGACAGAATATATTTATTTACATCATATTGAAATAAAACATTTTGCAAAACTATTCGTTTTACATTGAATGAGAGACATATAAATATATTTTCATTTTTAATGTTAACTCAAGTTGCACATATAGTCGTATATATCATGGTATATACAATAAAATGTCTTTTAGGAAATTATCCTACTGAACCAAGTAGCACTATTTGTGTAGACTATTTGTGAACAACAAAGAAAATGTCGATTTCCAAAGCATACATTCATGATATATATATACCGTATGATCTGTACTGGCTTTTTCAGAACTCGGAAAGTAATCAGGAAAACATCACCCGTAAACCTCGTGGCAGTCACGTGAAACAGAAACTGGGTCAACTGCCCTCTATTCAGGAGATAAACTGGACAGAGCACCACCAGCGAATCTTTGGGCAGATGCTGGATGATCTACTTGGGTCAGATGTCATGAGTTACCTAGATTTTGATAGACCGTTTATTGTGCATACAGAAGCTAAAAGTAGTGAATAGGGTGCCGTCTTGTGTCAGAAAGTTAAAAAAATGCAAAGTGCGGGTAATAGCTTATGTAGCTTGAACATTAATTGACGAGCTCGGAGACAAATTATCGTTTGCACTCGGGTAAACTTGAATTATTGGCTTTGAAGTGGGTTATCGTGAAACGGGTTCGCGGATATCTGTATCATGCTGTTTCGTTCATTGCTTAAATCGACAACAACTCTCTAACTTATGTGTTTTCCACTGCATGGTCAGATGCAAAACGGCATCGCTGGGTTGTTGAATTGACAAATTTTCGGTTTTGTGTTAAACAGCGTCTCAGAAAATGCAATCGCGAATGGCATTGTTCGTAGAACAAATGTTGAAAGAATGCACAAAGGTATCTACGGATGCGCTCGGTGCAGTGGAGCGATCAGTTGTCATTCACCAGACAAGTAATTGTGTTTGGACATCAGCATTGGCAGTTAATCCAGAGGTTGTGGCAAATAAGTGACCAAATGACCAAGATTTGATTGGCTCAACAGAATGACCAAGACATCAATAAAATTATGACTATTGAGGCATTAGGTTCGCATCCAAAATTAAGTAATTTAGGCTGTGACGGTTGAGCTTTATACCATAAATGGCACAAACATGCACTTGCTTGATGAGCATGGAAGCCTGCAGAGGCAAGTGTTGTTACCTAGAAAATAGTTGAGAACACAGCTCCATGAAGGTATGGCTCATCCCGGAGCTGAGAGAGTCATTGACTTGATATGCAAGAGCTTTTATTGGCCGAAAATGAAAACAGAAGTTGAGCGGTATGTAACTAGTAAGTACCATTGTCTCAAATCTAAGAAACATGCTAACATATTGAAAGCTGGATTGCGGCCTATCACCACCACTTCTGGTCCATTTGAGTTAATATCGACTGATTTTCTGCATTTGGATAAATGTTCTGGTGCCTTTTAATATATTTTAATGGTGGTAGACCATTTTACTTATTTTGCCGAGGCATACGCAACAAGAAATAAGCCTGCTTGAACCGTTGCTGAGAAAGTATTTAACGATTTCGTTTCAAATTCGTTTTTTCGGACAACATACACCATGACCAAGGAGTAAAGTACGAAACTGTGCTTTCTAAAGAATTAGAATGGCATAGGCATGTGCGCCATTCTAGAACCATGCTGTTTCACCCGCTGGGTAATGGATAGGTTAACCGGTTGAACAGAAAGTTATTGGCGATGTTGAGGACCCTGAGCCAAAGTGTGAAAAATGATTGGAAGAAACACCTAAACAAGTTATCCATGCGCATAATTGTACCCGACATGAGGCATCAGGATTTTCACCATTTACCTGTTATTCTTCAGATCGCCATGATTACCTGTTGATACAACATTTGGACTTGGTAACGATGTGTTAAACAGAACTCATTCCGGATGTGTCAAAGAAAATGCATTCCCAATTTGGGGAGGAATGGAAAGAACATATGTCAGATACATACAAGTTAGTTTTCGAGTCGTTCCCAAAACGCAGCTCATAAAGTCAGAGATTTGTATAATCGTAGGGCTGGCGCTAGGGTTCTTAGTGTTTGTGATAGTGTTTTAGTGCAGAATTGTTCAGAGAGTGTGGGCTAGGCACGCTCTGCTGCCATTAGGAGGATCGGATACATGTTGAACTTGAGTCAAAGTGGGACCGTGACCCGTTGTATGTAGTGAAGCCCGACTTCTGGAGTGAGAAGGATAACTTTATGATTTTTCAAAGGAATATATTACTTCCATGAGATAGTGTTCCAGTGGAAGATAAATATCCTGAAATGAAGCACAAAGGGAGAGCGAGAGAACAGAGATCGGGACCATGCAGCAATTAGGGGTCAGTCTGGAAGGAGTCCAATTACCTCATCCTCAGAAGACAGTAATGCTGATAGATTGATTCTACGTTCACATGATCCTAGACCAACAGACACACTCCTTTATCTAGCAGCTAACGTGTTTAGACCGGTAGAATGGTCACAGAGGCAGGGGATAATACCTAATGATAATCGGTTCGTCGTGTCTGTGCATGAAGTTCCAGTTCGTCCTGTGAGAGCACCAATGAATCAAGTCAATGACCCTGAAGATCGACCATTTAATTATGCCCATGTGGTTGATTTGTTTGATAGATCCGAGATTGATGCACATGAGATACATGAAGATCATGGTGACGCTGTCCATCATTCAGCCAGCTCAAGACCAGCTAGACGGCGACATCCACCTATGTGATTTACCCATGATTAGAGAAGATCTGATGAATATCCAAATGTCTATATGACGATGCAGCTGCCGTACCAGCAGAGAATGCCCCCAGTCGAGACTGTGATATGTAGACCTGGAACGTATGGTAGCAAAATGAATATTGCTATTAGTTTATTTCAGTTAATTCTCCATAATACTGAAATAGAGTTTTTGTAAATTATGTTCACTATCGCTTAGTGAATATTGAGCAAATATATTTGAGTATACAGATTTCTATGCAATTCGTTGATCATAGTAGTGGTAGTAGTAGTAGTAGTAGTAGTAGTAGTAGTAGTAGTAGTAGTAGTAGTAGTAGTAGTAGTTTGTTTTTGTTTTTATTTATAATTGTCATGCATTAGTTCTAGGAACCCTGTCATTGGCGATGCACTGGCACTAGGATAGAGCACAGTCGATATTGGAATGTAATTTTTACATTTTCAATTTTCGACCTGAGCGAGGTTCGAAACCAACCAATTCTATGGCGCCGATTCGCCTAGCGTTTGGGAGCTGAGTAGTCTACCCACTGGCCCATCATCCAGAGGACATAAATCTTTTTCACCTGACCAGCTTTCAACTATCCGACTCACAACCACACGAATGGACTGTAACCGATAGTGTCTATTCCAGACTTGCCATATCTCTAGGCACTCCCATGTATGTATGGTATTTTTTATTGTCAAGCATTAGTACTATGAACCGTGTCATTGACGACGCACTGGCACTAGTATATAGCACAGTCGATATTGGAATGTAATTTTTACATTTTTCAATTTTCGACCTGAGCGGGGTTCGAACCCAATTCTAGTAGTAGTAGTAGTAGTAGTAGTAGTAGTAGTAGTAGTAGTAGTAGTAGTAGTAGTAGTAGTAGTAGTAGTAGTAGTAGTAGTAGTAGTAGTAGTAGTAGTAGTGGTCAAAGCGAACAGACGTGTTTTTAGCTCTAGACTATCTACTCATATTACTAGTTTCGAGTAAGCTTATGTATTTATATTTTGTTCAGTTGGTTTTCTAATTGCATATATTTTCCTTATTTCTTGTCAGTTTGTATATTTTTGATTGTAGAAAGTCGTTTTTTTCTTTTTCTCTTAGCTGGATTCGGCCCGTCCCTGTTGTTCATTTTGACTGTTCTTATTAGTAAGAATGCTTTACCATGGGGAACATTTATAGTTGGCATTTCTGCAAACAAATCCTTTGTTAGTTAATCAATTTGTTTGTTCAGAGCGTTGCCCAATTTTAAGCTACACCAGTTAGCTGAAGACCGTCAACAAAAGTAGATGGCCGAATATACGCTGTAAATATTGCAGATGACAGAATCATGAATGAACTGAAAAAGTACGGCAAAGTGCAAAAGATTGAATAAGAAACATACCCCTTTGACAGAACGCTAGAAAACCGTGTAAGACGCATCTGGTTTGAAAAAGTGGATGGCCCTTTACCAAGCAGATTGACACTTGATGGCAGTTTCGTCCTGCCCTTGTGGTATAGAGGGCAAATTAAAGAATGCCGGATCTGCTTAAGTACTGACCATCTGGTAGCAGATTGTCCTAATCGAGACAAATGTTTGCTCTGTGGCTCAGTTGACCATTTTAAATGGCGCTGTCCAAAAAACCAGAACAAGGCCACCTTACCAGAAGGCAATCCGCCATTAAAGGAATCATTGCAACGTTGACTCAAATGTTTCTGTAGCAATCGCTGCTGAAGCTACTGCCGAGGTTCATGCCACTGAAAATGGCATCTTGAAATCATAAAATCCTGTTAAAGCAACTGCAGTTGATGAAATTCAAGTAATAGAGGAGGGTATAATTTTAACCCCAGAAAATAATCAAAATGAGGTGGAGCCAAACGTGGATGTAGAAGAAACGCAAATAATGACGATCTTACAGAAGAACCAGATTACAATTCGTTAGAAATGAATTAAAATTAGGACAGGACAAACTTAGGTCTCGGAAAACGGAAAGTTCAGTCGATTCTCCGCTAAGCCCACCTGATTTAAGTCAGCTTGTAGATATGGTAAATGACACTCCTGCCAAATGTAACAATACGCGCCATAAAGAAGACAATAGTTCAGAATCTGAGATTGAGGAAAATGATATGGATTATGATAAAATGTCAATTGCAGAATCATACGTTTCCATTCAAACACAGAGTTCACGGATGAAGGATGAAATGGTAATGTACCGATCAGAAGGTGGTGAAGTGTTAGTGCCATATGTAACTGCGAGAGGCGTTAAATCTCGTCTACAGCGCCATGATTCTGATATTTCCAAATGCTATTATTTGTCTATGGTAGAACTTGGAGACATTGAATTCGCAAGAAAATTAGGTAAGTGGTCTAAGAAATGAGCTAAAAACAAATCAAGTTAATCTAATGATGGCGGATGTAAACATCATTTATAGAGAATCTGGAACGAGGTCACTTTTCATATCACTATTGTGGACCGAGTTGAAAATTATCAATTTGCACGAGCTATAGCGAGTGCAAAATTGATAATTTTCAAGGAGGTTCATAATAGTGATATGAAAAGTGACCGAGTTTGAGACTTTATTTATCATATAACTGTAATTTTGAAATATTTGCCAATAGTTGCTGATGTGACTTCTATCTGATTTCTCATTGTTGATTTTCCTGAAATCGATACCGCCGCTGTGAAACAGCACTATTTGATAACAGACACTGAATGCGCAGCAAACTATAGTGACAAACACAAAATCTGGCGATGTCAGCCGTAAACTACACTTTTCTTCTAAGACTATCGCAGAGCCACGGCCATCAATCATTACTTCGCTGCCGACTGATAAACTGTCAAACGATGACATTTTTCGATGACGTTTCATGAATGACAAATCGTAGTAAACAAATCATAGTAAGAATCTCTCAAAGATATTTCAAAAGGGCGGATTTTTTATTCTTTATCACAAGATAATAGTGCGGGAGTGGCAATTCTTATCCCGCCCTGCTGTCTCAACTATGTTGATGTTATATCGTCGTCATCAGATTCAAATGGACGATGGATTTGTGTATCAATTGATGTACTAAACACAAGTTTAAATCTGATGTGTCTTTATGCACCAACCTCTCATCAATTGCGGCGTGAATTTCTAAATTATGTTTCCACAATAATTCAAGACAGAACGCCTGAAAACCTAATTATGGGCGGTGACTTTAATTGCATATTAGATGAGGCTAAAGACATAGGTCTAATTTTAATGATACATGTCATAATATTTTGAAACACTTGTATGAATATAAAAGCTTGTTAGCCACTTATCGGATTGAAAAACCAAAGGGCAGGGACATTAGTTGGTTTTCAACCGATGGAAAGAAAGCATCCAGATTGGACAGGGTCTATGTAGAACGCTCATTGAAAGGTTACATGTGTAAAAACTAACATAAAACCAGTAACTTTCTCTGATCACAGTATGTTTTCCATCACATTAGACAATTCTGACTGGATCAAACGAGGAGAAGGATTTTGGAAACTCAACGTAGCGTTGCTACGAGATAGTTGCTATCGCAAATGTGTAGAAAGTTGTTGGAGGCATTGGGATGAAAAGAGAAGTTTGTATGAATGTATAACAGACTGGTGGGAGGATGCTAAATTCGACCTGAAATATATTTCAAGGAAGTATTCCATTAGGATAGCATTAGAAATGCGTAAGCGTAAAAAGGCGCTTCAGAGGTCGGTGTGTAAAATGAATAAGAAAATTAATGATGGAGAATATAATTATTACGAACTATTAGTTAAATTAAAAGGTAGACTAAATCACATAGAGCAATATCAGTTAGATGGCGCCAAAATAAGGTCAAGAGCACAAATGCACATCGCGGGCGAAAAACCTACACGTCACTTTTGAGACTTGGAAAAAGCAAGAGGTATAGAGAAATTAATGCACTCACTGAAGACTAATGATGGTGTATCAGTGTCCTCAAATGCAGAGATGATGGAAACAGTATCCAAATTTTACAAATCATTGTATAAATCTGAGGGAAGTGATGAAGCTGCAACCAGAGATATTTTAGCTAATATAACGCAGAGACTTCCAGATTCATTCTGCGAAAGCTGTGATCAATCACTAACAATTGATGATTTGACAAATCCCTAAAAGGTATGAAGTTAGACAAGTCTCCTGGCCGCAACGGACTTCCAGTCGAATTTTATCAAACATTCTGGAACATATTTGGTCCAGTATTAGAAAAAATAGCAGCTAGCATTTTTAAGTAAGGGTATCTCCCTCCATCGATGGCCAAAGCGTTGGTTCGACTTATATACAAGAGGGTGACAGAAATAAAATATAGAATTATAGACCAATCTCTCTACTCTGTGTAGACTATAAGATTATTACTCGGGCAATATCACTAAATCTTGTTGCAATTCTAGACGATGGGACTGATGATGATCAAACCTGCTCTGTACCAGGAAGACCAATATTAAACAACACATTGCTTATAGGGACCTTATTCAATTAGTTGAACAGGATTGCATCCCAGCCGCAATAATAGCACTTGATAACGAGAAGGCGTTTGACAGACTTGAAGGGGATTTCTTGTTTATGTCTTTAGACCATATTGGCTTTGGTTCCATATTCATTAAATGGGTCAATATTTTATATACTGATATAACAAGTTGCTATCTAGTAAATAATCATCTATCTGAACGTGTAGTGTTGGAACCAGGTGTCAGACAGGGTTACTCATTGTCTCCACTTCTATTCGTCATAGCTATGGAATCGTTGGGGCCACATTGGGGCAACGTAATGATTTCCAGGGAATATGTATACGTGGCGTAGAAAGGCCTCTAAAGGTTTCTCAATATGCAGATGATATACCTGTGTTTGCAGGTAAAAATTCGGATTTTGAATTTAAAATGGAGTATTATCAGATTTTCAAAAGGCCTCAGGGCTTAAAGTCAATAGAGATAAATCTAAGGGATTATTTTGGGGCGCTTGGAACGACAGAACTGACAATGTTATGTATATTAACTGGTCAGATGATGCCATAAAGAGTTTCGGTATTTAGTCTAGTAGAGAACAAGATGTAATAATAAACTGGGAAGAAAGGCTATCCAAGCTAAAGTGTGCATTAGTAAATTGGAAACGACGTCGCCTAACTTTCTTTGCAGGACATTTTTCCGTATTTAATAGACTCCTATTGCAGTTAGGCATTGGAACAATTTAGGATGCACGCCAAAGTACTAGAAAAATGCGTGGAAAACAATACATCTACCGTGTCTATCAGCAAACGCACGGGACCTGGCATGCCGATTACTCCATCGACGGCTATGGGTCGGCCATCTGACTTATATGTGCAAAATAACAAGTACAAACCGGTGCTTATTATGTTATACTGAGGAGGAAACGATAGACCATCTGTTTACACAGTGTCGTATAACTACAGGCTTTTGGGTATATATCAATATGCTCCTTGGTAAATTTGGAACCAAATATGTGAAATTAATGGCTGAAACAATTATGTCAAATAATTACACAACTACCGGACGAATTATTAATAGCAAGGAAAAAGAATTGTTAGTAACCCTGTTATCTGTAGGAGTATGGGCCATCTGGAAGCATCTGTCTTCAGAGGCCAGAGATAAAACAGGAAACAACCACCAAAGAGCCATACAAGCTATATTTCGATCACTGTTGATAAACCGCATTCATTGTGAATTTTACAGGCTAGTGGAACATGGAAAAGAAAGTAGATTTAAAGATGTATGGTGCAAAACTTGGCTAGTATCAATTGAACACGGATATCTAAAAATAGCAGAAGCAGAACTCGTATAAGCTAGCACACTCGCTACTTGTTGTATATTGATATATGGTATTTTAATTTAATTTAATTGACTTTATTTAAAAATTGTAATGCCTTAAGAGAAGCTAATCTTGACGAATAACATAACCTTGGGAATCAGTATTTTTAAATATCAAATGAGCATCGCGTCAATATTCTGGAGGTGATCCGACTTTCGAGTTGATTAGGTTAACAGAGTATGACATCTTACATATATACGATTAGCATCCTGTTGTAAATGTTTACTGTAGGTGCGTTTGTTCCAGCGTAATTTGCAAAAACTTACAATGAAGTAAATTTAGAATGTGAACCCAAAGCGCCATCTATGTAGTTATAGTTTGTATACTTTCGCTTGGTGCATTATACTACATAAATGCTACTATGTCCGCTGGGTATTTAAGAATCGGCTAACTGGTGACAATGAGTGACCTTTTGTTACTTATTGACAAGTCACTTCGACACTTGTTGGCGAGCTGCACTCGCCATTTGGGCCTACTACTATATGGTGTGCTACGTTAAGCTACGTATGATCTACTTAGCCTGCGGCCATGAATCGGCTCAATGGCGTCAATGAGTAGCATTAACTTACTGCCAATTATTGATGAGTCGCTTTACCACTTGTTAGTTAGCTATGCTCGCCATTTGGGCCTACTACTACACGGTGTGCAAATAGTAATGGTTTCGTTGAATTATGTTATGTTATCAGCGCTTTATTAAGTTTGTTATACCATGGGTGTGGTATATGGTAATAGAGTATTTTAGCTTGCAGTTCCTCCGTGAATTGTGCCCGACTGCGTCAGTGTCGGATTTTCAAAAAAAAAGAAAAAAAGTGGTAGTAGTAGTAGTTGTAGTAGTAGTAGTAGTAGTAGTAGTAGTAGTAGTAGTAGTAGTAGTAGTAGTAGTAGTAGTAGTAGTAGTGGTAGTGGCAGTAGCAATATCAGTAGCGAACGCGGTAGCGATATCAGTAGCATTAGCGGCAGTAACAGCAGCGGCAGCAGCATTAGCGGCAGTAACAGCAGCGGCAGCAGCAGTAACAGCAGTAGCAGCAGCAGCAGCAGTAACAGCAGCAGCAGCAGCAGCAGCAGCAGCAGCAGCAGCAGCAGCAGCAGTAGTAGTAGTAGTAGTAGTAGTAGTAGTAGTAGTAGTAGTAGTTGTTGTTGTAGTAGTAGTAGTAGTAGTAGTAGTAGTAGTAGTAGTAGTAGTAGTAGTAGTAGTAGTAGTAGTAGTAGTAGTAGTAGTAGTAGTGGTAGTAGTGGTTTTTATTATTGTCAAGCATTAGTTCTAATGAACCCTGTCTTTGACAACGCACTGGCACTAGGATCTAGCTCATTCATCATCTGGAATGTAATTTTACCTTTTCCAATTTTTTCGACCCGGGTAGGGTTCGAACCTGGCAATACTGTGGCAACTTTTGCCTCGCAATTGGGATGCGAGTGCTCTACCACCAAACCACCATCCGGAGAAAAACATCATCTTTCACCGGCCTGGCTTTCAACCACCCGCCTCACAACCACACGAGTTACCTGAAATTGTGATGGTGTATGCATGATCACTGTATTCTGCCACTGTTGTATAGTAGAAATACCCTACAGCTGCAATCTGTCCTTCTTTGCTTTTGCCCACTGTGTCTTGTCCTCATCCGAAATCCTTAGCCTCCTCAGGTCCATACTTGACTTGAGTGTACCGAGTCCTGCTTTCTTGAGGTCACCTCGTAGCACGCTTAGCAGATTTATGCAATGACGTCCTCTCCTGGCGTTGTATTTGCTGGCTCCGAGTAGGGCGAATTCCATGGCTCTCTGTGCTGGTTTCTCTTCTGGCATCCTTAGCACATGGCCAAACATGGACCATCTTTGCTGGGCGACTTTTACAGACAGCGACGACGTATTACACATCTTGTATAATGTATCGTTGGAAATTATGCTGTCTGGCCATCGGTGTCCAGTGATGGTGCGGAGGTGTTTGCAGTGGCAGGCATCGAGTTTATCTAGAGCTGCCTTTGGAGCTGCCCAGCTGATACAGTTATACAGCATCAAGGATACGCAGGTTGCATTGTATAAACGCAGCCTTTTAATCAAAGACATCTTTGATCTGCGAATCCATAGCTTCTAGAAGGACTGGAAAGCTATGTTCCCCATGACGCAGCGTGCAGAAATGTCAACAGTACTGCAAAGCAGTGAGCCCAGGATTTTACTTTTCCTCCGTGGTTCGCCGCCACGAAGTGAGTCGTCATTTTCTATAGTTTCATGCTTGGTCGATAGATATATGTGGGTGAACTCTGTTTTGGATTCATTCAAAAAGAGATTCTGAATTTTTAGTTTGCTTGAAGCTATTGGGAGAAGTTCGTCAAGGCGTTTCCTTTCCTCGTCTATGAAGTCCACATCGTCGGCATATCCCATCTCTAGTGGCATGCCCAGTATTGACACTGGGGGGTTTGGTCTTGTGGAACCTTCCCACACAGATTTCAATGCGGCAGCACGGTAGCAGTTGAAAAACACTGGAGATAGACCATCTCCCTATGGGGAGCCGATTGATGTCTCAAACTCTACAGACTTCACTGACTTGACTCGTACTTTCAGCTTGGTGTCTTCACTAGGCATAGCTCATCTTCATTGCAACTGGCCTGGCGTAGTACATCTAGGATCTTTGAGCGTTTAATTGTGTCGAAGGCTCGTGACATGTCAATGTCCATTTTGTGGAAGTCCCAGTTTTTGGACAAGACTATCGGGACACGCATGCGTTGAGCCCATACAATGTCTGCTCAGCTGTGTCCACGTTTGAAGCCACCTTGCCATGTTCCGGTGAAGTAATCGATCTTGTCTCGGATGCGGCATAGAGTAACATTGGATAGGATCTTCCGTATGCTATTAAGGACCACAATGGGCCGCAAATTGGCTGGGGCCCAGGTGGCTTCTTGGGCTTGGGTAGTGCGATAAGGGTGTCTTGCCCTACAGCGTCGACGGGAAGGTGGTGCATAAAAGCTGAATTGATTAGGTGCGTGATCGGTTTTGAGATAATGTCACTTGCGTATTTGAATAGTTCATGCCATCAGGTCTAGATGCACGTCCATTTTTTAGGGCTTTAAGTGCCTTCTCAACTTCTGCTGTTTTAATTGGTGTTAGTAATGGCCTGGGGTCTCCTGAGAACGGGTGCAAGGGCTCATCATCGTTGTCAGTAAACCGTTCTTTGAACCATTCTCGGATCGCCTCTGCTTTTCCCTGGTCAGTACCGATAAAGTGTCCTTCAGAGTTGTGTACAGTGAGTGGTGGTGTGTAGTCAGCAACTCTCAGGGCTCGGGCTGCCCGAAACATTTTGTGACAATCATTAGTGGCAGTGATTTCATCTGCTAGGAAGTCTGCCTGTTAAATAGCAATATCCCTTAAGCATTCGCTAATGTGGCGCAGAATAATATTGCGCCCCCGGCGTGGTTTGGTGCAGCCTTCACTTTGGCCACTTTGATAGATGGGCAGCCGTAACGCTTTCTGCTCGGCTGACAGTTTTACTACTAGAGGGTCGTCAGTATACCTAGTTTGGTTGTTTTTAAGAACACCTATGGTGCTGGTAGCGGATGATTCCATAGATTGCAGTATTTTGGTTAGGGCTTCGTTTGGATCGGAGCTGACATCGATGTTAGCTATCTGCTCCCCGAGGGCTTTTTTGTATGACATTTGATTTTGATAGTGTGCATAGCAGATTTCTAACTTTTACACTTTTCTGAGATCCCTCCTGCTAGATCACTAGGCACTCTCAAGTATGTAGTTTTTATTAATGTCAAGCATTAGTTCTATGAACCCTGTCTTTGACAACGCACTGGCACTAGGATCTAGCCAATTCATTATCTGGAATGTAATTTTACCTTTTCCAATTTTTTCGACCCGAGTGGGGTTCGAACCTGACAATTCTATGGCAACTTTCGCTTAGTAGCCCTAACTAACTTTGCGTATATTTGCTATCACCCTCAAGTCTGTACACAGCGGGCGCCTCGACCATATTATCCGAATCATATTCCATGAAAAAACAGAGTGAAAAACGGAGTGAAATTAGATAAGATGTAATACAATGTTTTAACAGATTTTAATAACTGTAATACGAGACTAGAAACAATTCTCATTGCGTAATACTATAGAGGTAAATCGTTAGTAAATTGTGATTTAATTGTGAAAACAGGTTGATAAATATAAAAGAAAAATAACAATTTATATAAAAAAGTATAAACTAAATAAATAGCCCCTTTAGCCCAGAAATAGGATTTCACGATCTTGCGATTACGAGAACAATGTGAGTGAGCGTTAATGATGGATGAATTACCTTTTATCTATTCCCCGCGCATCGTTAGCTAAGCTCCGTCCATTATTTGTTCGTAATACGCGATCAATTTATACACTTTGAATCCAGAATTCCAATAATAGGCCTACTAATGTCATGGTAAATATACAGCTAACCTGTTGAATATTTTGATACTAAGTTGACTGGAGGCGGCTGGTGTATGGCAGCAACAGCGCTCAGTTAAATTAGTTTCTAAATATTGAACAGAATGCTTATTAAATAGTAAAGTCATACAATTCGTACAACTGACAAACTATTCCAGTTTCATGACGGATTGTCTCTGTGAATTATGATTGTAACGTCAGCCTGTATGTGACGTAATAGATTGTGACGTAATATACTCGACTGAAAGATAGGATTCATCCTATGTATTATTGTACAGCAAGCGTTAGTAAATCCACGTTTATTGGTGTGTATTATACCACGGAAACTTCCACATGGTCCACATTGTTCTACCGTGTATGGAAACGTAGGTTCAAGTTCAAATTGTCCATATCCAATGCCGTTGAAGCCACCCTACTTTGTGGAATCCAGGTTGAATAGGAATAGCAGGCAGGTTTGCGACCACGTGATGGTAGAATGTCACATGTCAAATCCACACTCGCACTTGCATCAATCACCCTGCAATGTAAATAAAAGAGAGAAATGTTAAACTATCTTCTATGTTAGGCCTATTATATTAGCCCTTACCACTCTGTTGTCAAAACTTTAAATTTTCAGATTAAATTAAAAGATGAACTGGTATTCATGTTTCAACAAATCTTTTGAAAGATGTTGCTGTCGTATGCAACATCGTACGACAGCAACATTGTCCACCAAAATTGTTGATTGTTCAATTGAACAATTGCTCAATGCACACCAGTTTCTTTGCTGATAACACAGTAAAAGATAGAATATTGAGATCAGAGTGGTAAGGCTGTGAGGGGCCCCTGGGCAGTAATTGGGGAAAGGGCCCACCCCCTCTCTCCCATAGACCGGGGTTTCGCGGGTAACCACCCCCACCCCACCCGAGAAAATTGAAAAAATGCACGCTCTGAGAAGCCATTCCCATGTCTATGGTAGGGGACGCAATGGATCTAGCTGCATTTTGAGTGATAAATAGCATCCTTACTCCTTATTTTGCTTCATCTGTTGGCATTAATTTCAATAAAATTAAGCCAGAACTTAACAATAATCTTATCACTCCTCATTGCGCATTTTAATTGTGTCTTCACGGCCCAAAACTAGGCTTACGTCTTTTCAAATTTAGTATTGCTGGACGCCTCGGGCAACTGCGCAGTCCGCCAAGTCCTAAATAGGGCCCAGGGGCCTAGTGCACCGTTGAGACGTTTCTTGGTCGGTCGTTGAAAAAATGGCAACGTCCGTCGTAAGAGCAGAACGTCTGTTGCACAGTGTAGCGTAGTAGTAGCGTCACGTCTCTTGGACGCTGCAATTTTCACGCCTGCTGACGAGGTGGAGTAGAGGCGGCGTAGAACTTAGAATTGTCACCGCTTGTGAAATAATTTGCACTAGTCAATGTTTGGAGAATCTCGTTTTGCATGTAATATCAAATGATTTGGTAGGCATATATTAAGTACGGGCTATAAACGGTTATATAGAGATCTATAATGGGTGGTATCGTTCATAATATCGATATATATTTACAATATCGGAGGAATCTCAGAAGGCAGAGAGTTATTCGTGACCGACATAATCCTATGGAACAGTATGACGGCGTAGAACTGTATGAAAGATTCCGTTTTGCAAGAAATGATATAAACGTTCTCGTTAATACAATACACAGAGACATAGAACATAGGACAGAATGGAATGCTGCTCTGCCCACCGGTACATGTATTAATTGCGCTGCGATTTTATGCAACAGGATGTGTACAGAGTTTCGCTGGAGATGCCTTGAATGTCCACAGATCAACTGCCTTCAGAGCAGTACGAGATGTTTCATTGGCATTAGAACGGCGTCTAAGTCAGCATATATTCGTACCACGAGATGCTGAATATGTCAATAACATGAAGGCGAAATTTTAAGTATGTTTTGTTCATTATTGCCATTGTGTGAATTATAAGATACATTCTCCATTTCTCTGTGTTCATCTGGACATCTGGTAATACTAACAAGTCCATCGTTAGCCCTCAGTCGCCGATGTCGTATGTCATTGTAATCGTCCTTGTCATCGTCGTCGTAGTCGTCATTGCCATTGTATTATTCAACTTCTTCACTGTGTGCGTGCGTGCGTGCGTGCGTGCCTGCCTGCCTGCCTGCCTGCCTGCCTGCCTGCCTGCCTGCCTGTCTGTCTGTCTGTCTGTCTGTCTATCTGTCTGTCTGTCTGCCTGCCTGCCTGCCGTAAAAAGCCTAGGATTGAATCGTGGCAGGTGCATCCACAGATAGTCCCAAATGAATCGTCAGTGTGTCAGTATATCAGATATGTGAAAGCTGGTCGGCCAAACCTTGAATTTTTTAGTCTTGGCGCGGTGGTCCAGTGGAAAGATGTCTGGTTGCTGATGCCATGCGGAGTTGCAGAATGGCGGTTCGATCACCCCGACCGGGAGATGGTGATCAACAAATTAAACTAATGGGTGCATGACTGTCGGCTAAGTTAGAACATGGAAATTGAAGCCGCACGTTGCCAGTGCGTCAATAAAATAAAAATACATACATACATACATTGCATGTGACCTATGATTTGAAGCTGTCAATCATTTTAAATTTGATAATTTTGTGAATGGGCACGGGTGTTATAGGGCATCTATGGCATGACAAGACGACCAAAAAACAAATGGCGAATAACCTTACCCATATCAACATACTACCAAAGTGATTAACAGTGCCCAAGAGACAATCAATATGTATATTAAGTACCGTTCAAATGTCCGTTTTGCCGTCCATCTGAGAGATTGACGACCAATGCTATACATTAAAACATAAACTAAGAAATTATTTCGTATGACAAATGAGCAATAGGTTCAGTTCCCAATGCTTAGAGCCACGAAGGCAGAATCAGAATTTTAACTCAGTTTTACATATAATCAATTAAATATTGTAAATGATTTCTTTATAATTATTTGGCTTCAAATGTTCAATTAATCGAGTACATTTATAGAATCCTGTATATGCGTGGTGATGCAGCTGATCCATCGTCGCAGATGTCGTGTGTCTCTGAAAAAAAGGTAAGTTGGCTACCTTGCTCTTCACTAGTTGCAGATTTCGCAGACATGTCTAATTGCACTGCACAATTGTCACATACCAAGGGTCCACTAGTTCCCTCTTCCATGCGAAGTTTGCGAATTTCCAATTCAAGTTTAATCTTCTGCAACTTTACTTTCGAAATCTCTTCCCTTAGAAGAGCCTTGTGCAGCTCCGCGTGTGTAAGGGCCATTTCATCGTTTGGATCAGAAATCTTCCTCTTCTTTCTTATATCTTGTCGTAAATTATTGGGTAGGGATGTCTCGACTATGGTTGATGAATTGCGTGGTGGAGCAGAGTCAACTACGATCGGTGCTGTGGAAAAAGGTAATAGAAAGATGATATTAGACATTCACAGACACACATCAATGTTATTCCCAAACCAAACCAACTTCTACGGTACAGCACCCACGACGACAAAATACCACTACCAGCCCCACCACCACCACCTACCACCACCACCACC
>CM067368.1:72216864-72324364 GCA_034401795.1 Chaetoderma sp. LZ-2023a | reverse complement strand
TAATGTGGGGTGATGTAATGTGCGGTGGTGTAATGTGTGGTGATGTAATGCCGTGATGTGAGGACAACATTATAACGCATAAGGTGGAATGATCAGTTAGAATTATTGTGATATGATGATCGTTAAATTTCTGACCAAATTGTATTGGAAATTAATGGCAACAGTAAATTAAGGGTGTTAATTATCCATCAGAACATAGGAAATGACAGCGTGGGTACGTGTGTGGAGAATATGATAGGAGATTTTCTGGTTATATACACCTGTGCAAAAGTTAAGCACTAGCAAAAACAATAGAACGTAGAAACATGATGGTACAACTAGGCTGCCATACTTTTTGTCCCCGCGTTAGCTGACATAATTCCAAGTACGAAATGCACATGAATGCATGACTTCACGCCGCTTGATGTCCGTGCGTGGCGGGAAACAGCACACGTGTTCAGTTATGTAAAAGTCCAGTTTGAGGTGTAGAACATTACATACAGATTTAGGCGACAAGATTAGGAATTTTGTGTTCATGACCGTGGTTTATTTGTACAGAGAGAATTAGCTCTTGATTGTGAACCGCTATGGCAAGACGAAGGTTAAGTGATCGTGTGAAATGGCAAATCATAGGCATGCATACCACTGGTATGTCATGCAGAGAGATTGGCAGACAGCTGAACATTAACCATACTGTAATCAGTCGTTTGATTGCAAAACATGGGCAAACTAACGAGGTGAAGGACAGGCCTAGATCTGGAAGACCGAAGAAGACTACTGTCCGTGATGGTCGAGCCCTAGTACGCCTTGTTAGGAGATCTCCATTCACCAACAGCAGAGTGCTCAGCCAGCAATGGGAAACGCGCAATAGAGTGTCAATGTCTACCGTCAAAAGGAGACTGTATGCTGCTGGCATGAAAGCTAGGATACCTGTCAGACGTCCTCTCCTCACTGCACACCACAAAGAGGAGCGTCTGAGGTGGTGCAACGAAAGAAGACACTGGAACATGAGATCCTGGAGACGGGTACACTGGTCCGATGAAAGTCGGTTCCTGCTTCATGCCACAGATGGTCGAACTCGTGTATGGAGGTCCAGACGCACGGCGTACGACCAACGTAACATCATGGAAGAAGTTCCATTTGGTGGAGGTTCCGTTATGATATGGGGGTGCATCTCATTTGATTGTAAGCTGGATCTGTTGACTGTACCTGGAACACTAAATGGACAAAGATATCAAGATTCCATACTGGATAGAGTTGTGGTCCCTCATTTTGTAAATCATGCACCTGGAACCCACCCTATATTCATGGATGACAACGCCCGACCACATCGTGCTAGAGCTGTGCATGAATACATCCGCCAGAATGCCATCGAAACCCTACCATGGCCAGCAAGGAGCCCTGACATGAATCCTATTGAGCATATCTGGGACATTCTGGGAAACATGGTGAGAAGGAGGGATCCTCCTGTGGAGAACCTACAGGAATTAACAGACGCACTCCATCTTGAATGGCAACGAATACCACAATGGCGTATCAGTCGGTTGGTGACCAGCATGAGACGTCGTGTCCAGGCCGTCATCCAGGCACAAGGTGGATATACCCGGTATTAATAATGACAGTCTCAAACTCGTGCACAGATGTTAAACTTCGTCTTCAGACACCATTAATGACAATCTAGCCACGTGTGTCAAATGTAGGGCAATAGTTGTCAGTTGTGTCAACGTAACCATATTCAGGCCTCATTTTCAAGTTCAAACAAAAACATACAGTGTTTCCCCACCATCATAATCAGCATTCCTCTAGTTGCATTATTACCTCTTGCACTAAGATGGATGGGTACATAAATGTTTATGCTATTGCTTTCTTCATAGCACATGAATATACCCTCGCATGTGCGTAAAAATAGGGTGGTGCTTAACTTTTGCACAGGTGTATATATACAGTATTACTGCGTGCGGGTGTGTGTATGTATGCGCTTGACGTGTGTATATAAGAATGTATGTATATTATGTAAGAGTTGACTAACTAATTGCCTGGGGTTGTCGTGAGACTTACATGCTATACGGCAGTCATTGCTGAAGTGTTCTGTAACATTTTTCAAAGATTGTCTTCAATGTCCCTGCTATCATCTCTCTTGCCTTCAGTGTCCCATCTATCATCTCTCTTGTCTTCACTGTCCCGGCTATCATCTCTCTTGTCTTCACTGTCGCTGCTATCATCTCTCTTGTCTTCACTGTCCCGGCTATCATCTCTCTTGTCTTCACTGTCCCGGCTATCATCTCTCTTGTCTTCACTGTCCCGGCTATCATCTCTCTTGTCTTTACTGTCCTTGCTATCATCTCTCTTGTCTTCACTGTCCCTGCTTTCAACTCTCTTGTCTTCACTGTCCCGGCTATCATCTCTCTTGTCTTCACTGTCCCGGCTATCATCTCTCTTGTCCTCACTGTCCCGGCTATCATCTCTCTTGTCTTCACTGTCCCGGCTATCATCTCTCTTGTCTTCACTGTCCCTGCTATCATCTCTCTTGTCTTCACTGTCCCCGCTATCATCTCTCTTGTCTTCACTGTACCCGCTATCATCTCTCTTGTCCTCACTGTCCCTGCATTCATCTATCTTGTCTTCACTGTCCCGGCCATCTTCTCTCTTGTCTTCACTGTCCCTGCTATCATCTCTCTTGTCTTTACTGTCCCTGCTATCATCTCTCTTGTCTTCACTGTCACTGCTTTCATCTCCCTTGTCTTCACTGTCCCTGCTATCGTCTCTCTTGTCTTCTCTGTCCCGGCTATCATCTCTCCTGTCCCACTGTCCCGGCTATCATCTCTCTTGTCTTCACTGTCCCTGCTATCATCTCTCTTGTCTTCACTGTCCCTGCTATCATCTCTCTTGTCTTCACTGTCCAGGCTATCATCTCTCTTGTCTTCACTGTCCCTGCTATCATCTCTCTTGTCTTCACTGTCCCGGCTATCATCTCTCTTGTCTTCACTGTCCCGGCTATCATCTCTTGTCTTCACTGTCCCTGCTATCATCTCTCTTGTCTTCACTGTTCCTGCTATCATCTCTCTTGTCTTCACTGTCCCTGCTATCATCTCTCTTGTCTTTACTGTCCCTGATAGCATCTCTCTTGTCTTCACTGTCCCTGCTATCATCTCTCTTGTCTTTACTGTCCCTGCTATCATCTCTCTTGTCTTCACTGTCCCTGCTTTCATCTCTCTTGTCTTCACTGTCCCGGCTATCATCTCTCTTGACTTCACTGTCCCGGCTACCATCTCTCTTGTCATCACTGTCCCGGCTATCATCTCTCTTGTCTTCACTGTCCCTGCTATCATCTCTCTTGTCTTCACTGTCCCTGCTATCATCTCTTGTCTTCACTGTCCCTGCTATCATCTCTCTTGTCTTCACTGTCCCTGCTATCATCTCTCTTATCTTCACTGTCCCGGCTATCATCTCTCTTGTCTTCACTGTCCCTGCTATCATCTATCTTGTCTTCACTGTCCCTGCTATCGTCTCTCTTGTCTTCACTGTTCCGGCTATCATCTCTCTTGTCTTCACTGTCCCTGCTATCATCTCTCTTATCTTCACTGTCCTGGCTATCACCTCTCTTGTCTTTACTGTCCCTGCTATCATCTCTCTTGTCTTCACTGTCCCTGCTATCATCCCTCTTGTCTTCACTGTCCCTGCTATCATCTCTCTTGTCTTCACTGTCCCTGCTATCATCTCTCTTGTCTTCACTGTCCCGGCTATCATCTCTCTTATCTTCACTGTCCTGGCTATCATCTCTCTTGTCTTCACTGTCCCTGCTATCATCTCTCTTGTCTTTACTGTCCCTGATAGCATCTCTCTTGTCTTCACTGTCCCTGCTATCATCGCTCTTGTCTTTACTGTCCCAGCTATCATCTCTCTTGTCTTCACTGTCCATGCTTTCATCTCTCTTGTCTTCACTGTCCCGGCTATCATCTCTCTTGTGTTCACTGTCCTTGCTATCATCTCTCTTGTCTTCACTGTCCCGGCTATCATCTCTTGTCTTCACTGTCCCTGCTATCATCTCTCTTGTCTTCACTGGTCCTGCTATCATCTCTCTTGTCTTCACTGTCCCTGCTATCATCTCTCTTGCATTTACTGTCCCTGATAGCATCTCTCTTGTCTTCACTGTCCCTGCTATCATCTCTCTTGTCTTTACTGTCCCTGCTATCATCTCTCTTGTCTTCACTGTCCCTGCTTTCATCTCTCTTGTCTTCACTGTCCTTGCTATCATCTCTCTTGTCTTCACTGTCCCGGCTATCATCTCTCTTGTCTTCACTGTCCCGGCTATCATCTCTCTTGTCTTCACTGTCCCTGCTATCATCTCTCTTGTCTTCACTGTCCCTGCTATCATCTCTTGTCTTCACTGTCCCGGCTATCATCTCTCTTGTCTTCACTGTCCCTGCTATCATCTCTCTTATCTTCACTGTCCCTGCTATCATCTCTCTTGTCTTCACTGTCCCTGCTATCATCTATCTTGTCTTCACTGTCCCTGCTATCGTCTCTCTTGTCTTTACTGTCCCTGCTATCATCTCTCTTGTCTTCACTGTCCCTGCTATCATCTCTCTTGTCTTCACTGTCCCTGCTATCATCTCTCTTGTCTTCACTGTCCCTGCTATCATCTCTCTTGTCTTCACTGTCCCGGCTATCATCTCTCTTGTCTTCACTGTCCCTGCTATCATCTCTCTTATCTTCACTGTCCTGGCTATCATCTCTCTTGTCTTCACTGTCCCTGCTATCATCTCTCTTGTCTTCACTGTCCCTGCTATCATCTCTCTTGCCTTGACTGTCCCTGCTATCATCTCTCTTGTCTCTACTGTCCCTGTTATCTTCTCTCTTGTCTTCACTGTCCCTGCTATCATCTCTCTTGTCTTCACTGTCCTGGCAATCATCTCTCTTGTCTTCACTGTCCCTGCTTTCATCTATCTTGTCTTCACTGTCCCGGCTATCTTCTCTCTTGTCTTCACTGTCCCTGCTATCATCTCTCTTGTCTTCACTGTCCCTGCTATCATCTCTTGTCTTCACTGTCCCGGCTATCATCTCTCTTGTCTTCACTGTCCCTGCTATCATCTCTCTTATCTTCACTGTCCCGGCTATCATCTCTCTTGTCTTCACTGTCCCTGCTATCATCTATCTTGTCTTCACTGTCCCTGCTATCGTCTCTCTTGTCTTCACTGTTCCGGCTATCATCTCTCTTGTCTTCACTGTCCCTGCTATCATCTCTCTTATCTTCACTGTCCTGGCTATCACCTCTCTTGTCTTTACTGTCCTGGCTATCACCTCTCTTGTCTTTACTGTCCCTGCTATCATCTCTCTTGTCTTCACTGTCCCTGCTATCATCTCTCTTGTCTTCACTGTCCCTGCTATCATCTCTCTTGTCTTCACTGTCCCTGCTATCATCTCTCTTGTCTTCACTGTCCCGGCTATCATCTCTCTTGTCTTCACTGTCCCGGCTATCATCTCTCTTGTCTTCACTGTCCCTGCTATCATCTCTCTTATCTTCACTGTCCTGGCTATCATCTCTCTTGTCTTTACTGTCCCTGATAGCATCTCTCTTGTCTTCACTGTCCCTGCTATCATCTCTCTTGTCTTTACTGTCCCAGCTATCATCTCTCTTGTCTTCACTGTCCCAGCTATCATCTCTCTTGTCTTCACTGTCCCTGCTTTCATCTCTCTTGTCTTCACTGTCCCGGCTATCATCTCTCTTGTCTTCACTGTCCCGGCTATCATCTCTCTTGTCTTCACTGTCCCGGCTATCATCTCTCTTGTCTTCACTGTCCCGGCTATCATCTCTCTTGTCTTCACTGTCCCGGCTATCATCTCTCTTGTCTTCACTGTCCCTGCTATCATCTCTCTTGTCTTCACTGTCCCTGCTATCATCTCTTGTCTTCACTGTCCCGGCTATCATCTCTCTTGTCTTCACTGTCCCTGCTATCATCTCTCTTATCTTCACTGTCCCGGCTATCATCTATCTTGTCTTCACTGTCCCTGCTATCAGCTATCTTGTCTTCACTGTCCCTGCTATCATCTCTCTTGTCTTCACTGTCCCGGCTATCATCTCTCTTGTCTTCACTGTCCCTGCTATCATCTCTCTTATCTTCACTGTCCTGGCTATCACCTCTCTTGTCTTTACTGTCCCTGCTATCATCTCTCTTGTCTTCATTGTCCCTGCTATCATCTCTCTTGTCTTCACTGTCCCTGCTACCATCTCTCTTGTCTTCACTGTCCCTGCTATCATCTCTCTTGTCTTCACTGTCCCTGCTATCATCTCTCTTGCCTTCACTGTCCCCGCTATCATCTCTCTTGTCTTCACTGTCCCCGCCATCATCTCTCTTGTCCTCACTCTCCCTGCGTTTATCTATCTTGTCTTCACTGTCCCGGCCATCATCTCTCTTGTCTTCACTGTCCCTGCTTTCATCTCTCTTGTCTTCACTGTCCCTGCTATCGTCTCTCTTGTCTTCACTGTCCCGGCTATCATCTCTCCTGTCTTCACTGTGCCGGTTATCATCTCTCTTGTCTTCACTGTCCCTGCTATCATCTCTCTTGTCTTCACTGTCCCTGCTATCATCTCTCTTGTCTTCACTGTCCCGGCTATTATCTCTCTTGTCTTCACTGCCCCTGCTTTCATCTCTCTTGTCTTCACTGTCCCGACTATCATCTCTCTTGTCTTCACTGTCCCGGCTATCATCTCTCTTGTCTTCACTGTCCCTGCTATCATCTCTCTTATCTTCACTGTCCCGGCTATCATCTCTCTTGTCTTCACTGTCTCTGCTATCATCTATCTTGTCTTCACTGTCCCTGCTATCGTCTCTCTTGTCTTCACTGTCCCGGCTATCATCTCTCTTGTCTTCACTGTCCCTGCTATCATCTCTCTTTTCTTCACTGTCCCTGCTATCATCTCTTGTCTTCACTGTCCCGGCTATCAGCTCTCTTGTCTTCACTGTCCCTGCTATCATCTCTCTTATCTTCACTGTCCCGGCTATCATCTCTCTTGTCTTCACTGTCCCTGCTATCATCTATCTTGTCTTCACTGTCCCTGCTATCGTCTCTCTTGTCTTCACTGTCCCGGCTATCATCTCTCTTGTCTTCACTGTCCCTGCTATCATCTCTCTTATCTTCACTGTCTTGGCTATCACCTCTCTTGTCTTTACTGTCCCTACTATCATCTCTCTTGTCTTCACTGTCCCTGCTATAATCTCTCTTGTCTTCACTGTCCCTGCTATCATCTCTCTTGTCTTCACTGTCCCTGCTTTCATCTCTCTTGTCTTCACTGTCGCGGCTATCATCTCTCTTGTCTTCACTGTCCCTGCTATCATCTCTCTTATCTTCCCTGTCCCTGCTATCATCTCTCTTGTCTTCACTGTCCCTGCTATCATCTCTCTTGCCTTCACTGTCCCCGCTATCATCTCTCTTGTCTTCACTGTCCCCTCTATCATCTCTCTTGTCCTCACTGCCCCTGCGTTCATCTATCTTGTCTTCACTGTCCCGGCCATCTTCTCTCTTGTCTTCACTGTCCCTGCTATCATCTCTCTTGTCTTTACTGTCCCTGCTATCATCTCTCTTGTCTTTACTGTCCCTGCTATCATCTCTCTTGTCTTCTCTGTCCCTGCTTTCATCTCTCTTGTCTTCACTGTCCCTGCTATCATCTCTCTTGTCTTCACTGTCCCTGCTATCATCCCTCTTGTCTTCACTGTCCCTGCTATCATCTCTCTTGTCTTCACTGTCCCTGCTATCATCTCTCTTGTCTTCACTGTCCCGGCTATCATCTCTCTTGTCTTCACTGTCCCTGCTATCATCTCTCTTATCTTCACTGTCCCTGCTATCATCGCTCTTGTCTTTACTGTCCCAGCTATCATCTCTCTTGTCTTCACTGTCCATGCTTTCATCTCTCTTGTCTTCACTGTCCCGGCTATCATCTCTCTTGTGTTCACTGTCCTTGCTATCATCTCTCCTGTCTTCACTGTGCCGGTTATCATCTCTCTTGTCTTCACTGTCCCTGCTATCATCTCTCTTGTCTTCACTGTCCCTGCTATCATCTCTCTTGTCTTCACTGTCCCGGCTATCATCTCTCTTGTCTTCACTGTCCCTGCTTTCATCTCTCTTGTCTTCACTGTCCCGGCTACCATCTCTCTTGTCATCACTGTCCCGGCTATCATCTCTCTTGTCTTCACTGTCCCTGCTATCATCTCTCTTGTCTTCACTGTCCCTGCTATCATCTCTTGTCTTCACTGTCCCTGCTATCATCTCTCTTGTCTTCACTGTCCCTGCTATCATCTCTCTTATCTTCACTGTCCCGGCTATCATCTCTCTTGTCTTCACTGTCCCTGCTATCATCTATCTTGTCTTCACTGTCCCTGCTATCGTCTCTCTTGTCTTCACTGTTCCGGCTATCATCTCTCTTGTCTTCACTGTCCCTGCTATCATCTCTCTTATCTTCACTGTCCTGGCTATCACCTCTCTTGTCTTTACTGTCCCTGCTATCATCTCTCTTGTCTTCACTGTCCCTGCTATCATCCCTCTTGTCTTCACTGTCCCTGCTATCATCTCTCTTGTCTTCACTGTCCCTGCTATCATCTCTCTTGTCTTCACTGTCCCGGCTATCATCTCTCTTATCTTCACTGTCCTGGCTATCATCTCTCTTGTCTTCACTGTCCCTGCTATCATCTCTCTTGTCTTTACTGTCCCTGATAGCATCTCTCTTGTCTTCACTGTCCCTGCTATCATCGCTCTTGTCTTTACTGTCCCAGCTATCATCTCTCTTGTCTTCACTGTCCATGCTTTCATCTCTCTTGTCTTCACTGTCCCGGCTATCATCTCTCTTGTGTTCACTGTCCTTGCTATCATCTCTCTTGTCTTCACTGTCCCGGCTATCATCTCTTGTCTTCACTGTCCCTGCTATCATCTCTCTTGTCTTCACTGGTCCTGCTATCATCTCTCTTGTCTTCACTGTCCCTGCTATCATCTCTCTTGTATTTACTGTCCCTGATAGCATCTCTCTTGTCTTCACTGTCCCTGCTATCATCTCTCTTGTCTTTACTGTCCCTGCTATCATCTCTCTTGTCTTCACTGTCCCTGCTTTCATCTCTCTTGTCTTCACTGTCCTTGCTATCATCTCTCTTGTCTTCACTGTCCCGGCTATCATCTCTCTTGTCTTCACTGTCCCGGCTATCATCTCTCTTGTCTTCACTGTCCCTGCTATCATCTCTCTTGTCTTCACTGTCCCTGCTATCATCTCTTGTCTTCACTGTCCCGGCTATCATCTCTCTTGTCTTCACTGTCCCTGCTATCATCTCTCTTATCTTCACTGTCCCTGCTATCATCTCTCTTGTCTTCACTGTCCCTGCTATCATCTATCTTGTCTTCACTGTCCCTGCTATCGTCTCTCTTGTCTTTACTGTCCCTGCTATCATCTCTCTTGTCTTCACTGTCCCTGCTATCATCTCTCTTGTCTTCACTGTCCCTGCTATCATCTCTCTTATCTTCCCTGTCCCTGCTATCATCTCTCTTGTCTTCACTGTCCCTGCTATCATCTCTCTTGCCTTCACTGTCCCCGCTATCATCTCTCTTGTCTTCACTGTCCCCTCTATCATCTCTCTTGTCCTCACTGCCCCTGCGTTCATCTATCTTGTCTTCACTGTCCCGGCCATCTTCTCTCTTGTCTTCACTGTCCCTGCTATCATCTCTCTTGTCTTTACTGTCCCTGCTATCATCTCTCTTGTCTTTACTGTCCCTGCTATCATCTCTCTTGTCTTCTCTGTCCCTGCTTTCATCTCTCTTGTCTTCACTGTCCCTGCTATCATCTCTCTTGTCTTCACTGTCCCTGCTATCATCCCTCTTGTCTTCACTGTCCCTGCTATCATCTCTCTTGTCTTCACTGTCCCTGCTATCATCTCTCTTGTCTTCACTGTCCCGGCTATCATCTCTCTTGTCTTCACTGTCCCTGCTATCATCTCTCTTATCTTCACTGTCCTGGCTATCATCTCTCTTGTCTTCACTGTCCCTGCTATCATCTCTCTTGTCTTTACTGTCCCTGATAGCATCTCTCTTGTCTTCACTGTCCCTGCTATCATCGCTCTTGTCTTTACTGTCCCAGCTATCATCTCTCTTGTCTTCACTGTCCATGCTTTCATCTCTCTTGTCTTCACTGTCCCTGCTATCATCTCTCTTGTGTTCACTGTCCTTGCTATCATCTCTCCTGTCTTCACTGTGCCGGTTATCATCTCTCTTGTCTTCACTGTCCCTGCTATCATCTCTCTTGTCTTCACTGTCCCTGCTATCATCTCTCTTGTCTTCACTGTCCCGGCTATCATTTGTCTTCACTGTCCCGGCTATCATCTCTCTTGTCTTCACTGTCCCTGCTTTCATCTCTCTTGTCTTCACTGTCCCGGCTATCATCTCTCTTGTCTTCACTGTCCTTGCTATCATCTCTCTTTCTTCACTGTCCCGGCTATCATCTCTCTTGTCTTCACTGTCCCTGCTATCATCTATCTTGTCTTCACTGTCCCTGCTATCGTCTCTCTTGTCTTCACTGTCCCGGCTATCATCTCTCTTGTCTTCACTGTCCCTGCTATCATCTCTCTTATCTTCACTGTCTTGGCTATCACCTCTCTTGTCTTTACTGTCCCTGCTATCATCTCTCTTGTCTTCACTGTCCCTGCTATAATCTCTCTTGTCTTCACTGTCCCTGCTATCATCTCTCTTGTCTTCACTGTCCCTGCTATCATCTCTCTTGTCTTCACTGTCGCGGCTATCATCTCTCTTGTCTTCACTGTCCCTGCTATCATCTCTCTTATCTTCCCTGTGCTGGCTATCATCTCTCTTGTCTTCACTGTCCCTGCTATCATCTCTCTTGTCTTCACTGTCCCTGCTATCATCTCTCTTGCCTTCACTGTCCCCGCTATCATCTCTATTGTCTTCACTGTCCCCGCTATCATCTCTCTTGTCCTCACTGTCCCTGCGTTCATCTATCTTGTCTTCACTGTCCCGGCCATCTTCTCTTGTCTTCACTCTCCCTGCTATCATCTCTCTTGTCTTCACTGTTCCTGCTATCATCTCTCTTGTCTTCACTGTCCCTGCTATCATCTCTCTTGCATTTACTGTCCCTGATAGCATCTCTCTTGTCTTCACTGTCCCTGCTATCATCTCTCTTGTCTTTACTGTCCCTGCTATCATCTCTCTTGTCTTCACTGTCCCTGCTTTCATCTCTCTTGTCTTCACTGTCCCGGCTATCATCTCTCTTGTCTTCACTGTCCTTGCTATCATCTCTCTTGTCTTCACTGTCCCGGCTAGCATCTCTCTTGTCTTCACTGTCCCGGCTATCATCTCTCTTGTCTTCACTGTCCCGGCTATCATCTCTCTTGTCTTCACTGTCCCTGCTATCATCTCTCTTGTCTTCACTGTCCCTGCTATCATCTCTTGTCTTCACTGTCCCGGCTATCATCTCTCTTGTCTTCACTGTCCCTGCTATCATCTCTCTTATCTTCACTGTCCCGGCTATCATCTCTCTTGTCTTCACTGTCCCTGCTATCATCTATCTTGTCTTCACTGTCCCTGCTATCGTCTCTCTTGTCTTCACTGTCCCGGCTATCATCTCTCTTGTCTTCACTGTCCCTGCTATCATCTCTCTTATCTTCACTGTCCTGGCTATCACCTCTCTTGTCTTTACTGTCCCTGCTATCATCTCTCTTGTCTTCACTGTCCCTGCTATCATCTCTCTTGTCGTCACTGTCCCTGCTATCATCTCTCTTGTCTTCACTGTCCCTGCTATCATCTCTCTTGTCTTCACTGTCCCGGCTATCATCTCTCTTGTCTTCACTGTCCTTGCTATCATCTCTCTTGTCTTCACTGTCCCTGCTATCATCTCTCTTGTCTTCACTGTCCCGGCTATCATCTCTCTTGTCTTCACTGTCCCTGCTATCATCTCTCTTATCTTCACTGTCCTGGCTATCATCTCTCTTGTCTTCACTGTCCCTGCTATCATCTCTCTTGTCTTTACTGTCCCTGATAGCATCTCTCTTGTCTTCACTGTCCCTGCTATCATCGCTCTTGTCTTTACTGTCCCAGCTATCATCTCTCTTGTCTTCACTGTCCATGCTTTCATCTCTCTTGTCTTCACTGTCCCGGCTATCATCTCTCTTGTGTTCACTGTCCTTGCTATCATCTCTCCTGTCTTCACTGTGCCGGTTATCATCTCTCTTGTCTTCACTGTCCCTGCTATCATCTCTCTTGTCTTCACTGTCCCTGCTATCATCTCTCTTGTCTTCACTGTCCCGGCTATCATCTCTCTTGTCTTCACTGTCCCTGCTTTCATCTCTCTTGTCTTCACTGTCCCGGCTATCATCTCTCTTGTCTTCACTGTCCTTGCTATCATCTCTCTTTCTTCACTGTCCCGGCTATCATCTCTCTTGTCTTCACTGTCCCTGCTATCATCTATCTTGTCTTCACTGTCCCTGCTATCGTCTCTCTTGTCTTCACTGTCCCGGCTATCATCTCTCTTGTCTTCACTGTCCCTGCTATCATCTCTCTTATCTTCACTGTCTTGGCTATCACCTCTCTTGTCTTTACTGTCCCTGCTATCATCTCTCTTGTCTTCACTGTCCCTGCTATAATCTCTCTTGTCTTCACTGTCCCTGCTATCATCTCTCTTGTCTTCACTGTCCCTGCTATCATCTCTCTTGTCTTCACTGTCGCGGCTATCATCTCTCTTGTCTTCACTGTCCCTGCTATCATCTCTCTTATCTTCCCTGTGCTGGCTATCATCTCTCTTGTCTTCACTGTCCCTGCTATCATCTCTCTTGTCTTCACTGTCCCTGCTATCATCTCTCTTGCCTTCACTGTCCCCGCTATCATCTCTCTTGTCTTCACTGTCCCCGCTATCATCTCTCTTGTCCTCACTGTCCCTGCGTTCATCTATCTTGTCTTCACTGTCCCGGCCATCTTCTCTTGTCTTCACTCTCCCTGCTATCATCTCTCTTGTCTTCACTGTTCCTGCTATCATCTCTCTTGTCTTCACTGTCCCTGCTATCATCTCTCTTGCATTTACTGTCCCTGATAGCATCTCTCTTGTCTTCACTGTCCCTGCTATCATCTCTCTTGTCTTTACTGTCCCTGCTATCATCTCTCTTGTCTTCACTGTCCCTGCTTTCATCTCTCTTGTCTTCACTGTCCCGGCTATCATCTCTCTTGTCTTCACTGTCCTTGCTATCATCTCTCTTGTCTTCACTGTCCCGGCTAGCATCTCTCTTGTCTTCACTGTCCCGGCTATCATCTCTCTTGTCTTCACTGTCCCGGCTATCATCTCTCTTGTCTTCACTGTCCCTGCTATCATCTCTCTTGTCTTCACTGTCCCTGCTATCATCTCTTGTCTTCACTGTCCCGGCTATCATCTCTCTTGTCTTCACTGTCCCTGCTATCATCTCTCTTATCTTCACTGTCCCGGCTATCATCTCTCTTGTCTTCACTGTCCCTGCTATCGTCTCTCTTGTCTTCACTGTCCCGGCTATCATCTCTCTTGTCTTCACTGTCCCTGCTATCATCTCTCTTATCTTCACTGTCCTGGCTATCACCTCTCTTGTCTTTACTGTCCCTGCTATCATCTCTCTTGTCTTCACTGTCCCTGCTATCATCTCTCTTGTCGTCACTGTCCCTGCTATCATCTCTCTTGTCTTCACTGTCCCTGCTATCATCTCTCTTGTCTTCACTGTCCCGGCTATCATCTCTCTTGTCTTCACTGTCCCTGCTATCATCTCTCTTATCTTCACTGTCCTGGCTATCATCTCTCTTGTCTTCACTGTCCCTGCTATCATCTCTCTTGTCTTTACTGTCCCTGATAGCATCTCTCTTGTCTTCACTGTCCCTGCTATCATCGCTCTTGTCTTTACTGTCCCAGCTATCATCTCTCTTGTCTTCACTGTCCATGCTTTCATCTCTCTTGTCTTCACTGTCCCGGCTATCATCTCTCTTGTGTTCACTGTCCCTGCTATCATCTCTCTTGTCTTCACTGTCCCTGCTATCATCTCTCTTGCCTTGACTGTCCCTGCTATCATCTCTCTTGTCTTTACTGTCCCTGTTATCTTCTCTCTTGTCTTCACTGTCCCTGCTATCATCTCTCTTGTCTTCACTGTCCCTGCTATCATCTCTCTTGTCTTCACTGTCCCTGCTTTCATCTATCTTGTCTTCACTGTCCCGGCTATCTTCTCTCTTGTCTTCACTGTCCCTGCTATCATATCTCTTGTCTCTACTGTCCCTGCTATCATCTCTTTTGGCTTCACTGTCGAGCCAATCATTCAAGTGTTAAATTTTCAAAAATAGTCTTTACATTCTTGGTCTGCAAATGAACGTTTCTCAACACCGCTGCAGAAGCCGTTTTTGTTTGATATGAGTGTTGAACGGTTAATCTACTCACCAATTCTGAGCTATTGGCCGCAACATCAGAAAACATCATTGTCAGTCCACACAATATATGGACAAAGCAAACTAGGTTAGCACCCCAGCAGGCACATGACGTTGTTTCAACGGTGAATCCATGTTGAAATCACGTCATGACGTGATTTCAACGTGGATTCAACGTTGAAACAACGTCATGTGCCTGCTGGGACACCTTACTGGACCGGTACTAGACTATAGTGCTGGCACAGTAGCAGTAATGCCATCAGAAAATAAAATAAACGATCCCAGCTCAACTGGTGGACTGCTGCAAGCCACCAGACTATAATTTCAATGGGCAATAACACTGGACCGGTTGCATATTTTGTAAACAATTTGACTGAAATTTGTTGGTGGCTTAGCCACCTACAACTTTCAGTGAAATTATTTTCAAAATAATCAACACATCCAGAGTTAAACTCTATGGAGAATGTAGTCTATGGAAATTCAATAAGCAGACAGTTAAAAGTTTGAAAAGTTTTTAAATGTGTATTTTTAAAGAACAGAAGATGTACTTACTAAGTTTCTTTGAATCGTTCGGGTTTGTCTTGATGCTGCAAGGATTCATTATTGAAGTAGATTTGTGTTGATAAATGCATGCTGAATACGTGTTTTATAGATCTCTGAATGAAAAGTGCATATCCAATGAAATCGACTTGTGACCTGCGAGGGTTATGATTGGCCATCAGTGTAGTTCGTAAATAGGTATATCTAATTTAAAATACCGGATTTAAATCACGTGCGCAGAGGGTTGCACATTCGTAAAACGATTGACTAGGTATGCGACTGCACTCTGAACAAGCCAACATGGCTTAAGGGCAGTATGTGCCGCTTGAATAGTTTACGCCTATATACAAAACCTATTTATAGTTTTAAATAAGCCTACTAACATATGGATGTTAAGATAAATCTAACCCCACAGTTAATACGTCAATGTGCTCTTTATAGACGAGGCGAATGGACCAATCAATAGACATTCCCCGAATTGACGTATTTTTAGGAAAATACCTTCCCACAATGCATTGCTCTCTTCTGGTTGATAACTCGCCTGGTGACGCGCAGACAGTATTACTTTATCATTAGGATCAGATACAAGGCAATTTAAGCAGTTTATATGAAGAACTAAGTTGATAATATTGTTTAAGCTATACGTAATTGGAAAGCTAAGACAATTTTCTATACATTTCTGTATTAGTTTTTATATTTTTGTAAAATATTGTCCAGGTAATTAAGTTGTAGTAGTAGTAAGATTAAAATTCACCTGTCGTCCACTTGATTTAATGAACCCAGGTATAATGGTGTATTTTATATATGCAAATAATTCAGCGATATTTTTTACAAAATAATAAAATAATAATAATAAATAATAAATAATATTAGGCAATTAGATGCGCTTTCAGAAGATGTATATAGTTCAATAATATTTTAGTTTTTCATAGGAACGGTTTAAATTGATGTGTATTTTAGTACAATAGTAACTGGGTCATCTGCTTGTTGTTAGTAGGGGTGCGCTGCGCGTTGATTTGTGGGAATCCGGCCGTAATGACGTTATTCTGGGAAATGGACCAATTATAAAACAGTATGGACTATCTATTTGATATCTGCTTCATCTGAGTAATAAGGCTCTGAGATGTTATTGCCAGCCGCTTCGCTGGTGCATAGAGCTAGGCCAATGGAGGGATTTGGTCTGCCAGTCGCGTATCTGACGTCATAATCAAATTATACCACTTGTTATCTTTAGACGTCACAATCATAACAAGGTAGGTCTATCACGCACGTGCCAACCGATTGAATGGCCCATTCCTGTTTATCCATCAATCATATGGCGTCATAATCAATTACGTGACGTGTAGGATGGCGTCATAATCAGTTACGTCATGAATGACTTAGATAAGTTCGCCACGAACGCTTAATTGATGACGGATTTAGAATTGTTGTACGAATTGTATGTCTTTAAAATGTAATAAACATGCTGTTGAATATTTTGAAACTAATTTGCCTGGGCGCTGTTACCGCCATAGGCAGAACCAGCACCTAGTCAAATTAGTTTCAAAATATTCAACAGCTTACCTGTATATTTTTCTGGAAATTTATAGTCATGAAGCGCGGGTGGAAGTTAGCTAGAGATTGGTGGAGAGTAGCTAAAGCTGGATTCCTCCATTGTATGTTAATTTACAATATAATAAACATACTGTTGAATATTTTGAAACTAGTTTGACTATGAGCTGTTTTTTCTATGGACCGAAACAGTTTCCAGTCAAATTGGTGTCATAGTATTCAGCAGCTTATCTGTATGAGTACCTCGAAATTGAGTTGCTGGGATTTCGTGGTTCGGAGTGTCGGAGTTTATGGAAAAGTGCGTACCATGTGGACTGAGACTAGCTAGAAATGGGATGAGACAAACTAGAAATAGGCGGAGACAATCTAGAAATTGGCAGAGACTAGCTAGAAATGGGAGGAGACAAGCTAGAAATGGACCGATATTAGCTAGAAATTGACGGAGATTGGCTAAAAATGGACGGAGATTAGCTAGAAATGGGCAGAGACTACCGAGAAATTGGCGGAGACTAGATAAAAAAGGACGGAGATTGGCTAGAAATGGGCGGAGACCAAATAGAAATGGGTGGTGGTGGGGTGGGTGGGTGAGAGACTAGCTAGAAATGGGCGGAGACTAGCTAGAAATGGGGGGGGGGAGACTAGTTTGAAATGGGCGGAGACCAGCTAGAGATTGGCGGAGATTAGCTAGAAATGGGAAGAGATTAGCTAGAAATGGGCGGAGACTAGCAGAGATGGAGGGTGGGTGGGTGGGTGGGGTGGGAGACTAGCTAGAAATGGGCGGAGATGAGATAGAAATTGGCGGAGATTAGCTAGAAATAGGAGGAGATTATCTAGAAATTGACCCACTATTCTAGACCGGCCGTAGAATTAATTATAAGTGTTTTAATTGTCATATTTACATTCTCGAAAGTTCTGGTGTCACATTAAAGCATGTTCATACTCCATTCCTTTATATCTTTCAGGCGTATTGCGAGGTACATATCCTTGACGTGCCCAAGTATTGCGTAGATGATCTGGAGGGAAGTGACATTTCCTATCGCTATTATCAACCGAGTCGTAAATTATCACATTGCGCGAGCTTTAGCCAGACTTTCAAGAAGCTAATATAGACAAATCAGTAGCGTCGTGTGAACTATTTTCTCAGGAATTAGGCTACAATATACTCAGAAATGCTAGAGTAATGGCGTGGGAGGGACTACTATGTTAGTGAATCTAGATTTAGAATGTTCACAAGTATACGATCTATTAAACGTTTCAGAATCAGTGTGGGAAAAGTTGTCTATACATGGATATAAGCTATAGATAATCATATGCACTGTCAGGTCACATTAACCTACTAAGAAATCACCTTCTCATAATCAAAGCAAACCGCCTACCAAATATTTACATTCTTGGAAACGTCGCTTACAAGGAAATTGATTGAAAAACAGAACTAAGCACATAATTTGGTGCCACTTTATCGGATTCAGACGGCCAAGCTTTAACTGATATCTGTAATGAATTTCGTATGGAACAGCTGGTATATTTGCCAACCCGCGAAGAAAACAGGTTAGACATAATACCAAAAAAATTACCTGGCCAATTAAGTAATAGTCACTCACAAGGCAAATTCAGTGACCGCGATGCCGTTATGGCAACTCTAGTATAGTATGCAACATCTCTGACTAAAAGACAC
Organism: Chaetoderma sp. LZ-2023a; assembly: GCA_034401795.1. Classification (NCBI taxonomy): domain Eukaryota; kingdom Metazoa; phylum Mollusca; class Caudofoveata; order Chaetodermatida; family Chaetodermatidae; genus Chaetoderma; species Chaetoderma sp. LZ-2023a. The sequence continues at coordinate 72,306,207 of CM067368.1, read as the reverse complement.
CACATGGCCGATGCATTGGAGTTTGTGAGATCGAAATGTTCAACGCCCACTAGAATATCCGTGATATCTAGACAAATGGGCATCTAATTAAGAATTTTCTAAATGAAACCACCAGAAAAATGTACCTAGTTGGGTATATCGTTCCCAAGAATCGCTACCCTGGATAAACAATAAGACAACGGCTTTGATCAAGCGCACACAGCCAGTCTTATAAATCTGGCAGCCGACGCCTAAAAGATAGCTGGAAATCTCTGTGACAGCAAATTAACAAAGGAGTTCTGGATTCCCACACCGACCATGTCAGCAATTTGCTTTGTGACATTAAAGCTAACTCCAAACCCCCTTTTAATGAAGTATTTTAACAGTCACGAATCTGACAAACGAGAAATCCGAAAATAAAACAATGGAATTCTCGCAGATACATGGCAGCAAAGACGAAGCACTTAACAGCCAATAGACCCTTCCACTCTATCCATCTATCAGATGACGTCAAAATTAACCACGTGACATGTAGCTTGAGATCATAATCAATGACGTCATTATGGCGTCGTGAATGACGTAGATATGTACGTCACGACCGCATAATTGAATACGAATTATGCGTTTTTGTACGGATTGTATGTATTTGCTATTTAATACATATTATGTTGAGTATTTTGAAACTGATTTGACTGGGGGATGTTGCTGCCATAGACAGCAACAGCACTCAGTCAAATTAGTTTAAAAATATTTAACAGCTTATCTGTATAGTTTTCTGAGAATTTATAGTCAGGGAGTTCAGGAATCGCTCAATCTTAACACGAGCGAGGTGTGGGTGGATCTTAGCTAGAGATGGGCGGGGCTTAGCAAAAACGGGAAAGGTCTATTAACTAGCGTGTTCGCTGAAACACCATTCAGCAGTTTCTAAATCAAACAAAAGGGAAAATATCACCACTAGTCCAAATGGAATTAAGAAATTATTAAACGGCTTAAAACACCAAAAAGCCAGGTGAAATCTATTCGCGAATACTAGAAGACCCGTTAGCGGAACTGTACACTACCACTTTTTTCCAACAGTCCAAAGGCAAAGACGCTATCCCAACTAGAAATCTGCAACTGCAAAAATCGACCGCTCCTTACTAAGCAACTATAGACCAGGGACCAGTTTCCCTAACATACATTTGTTGTATGCCTATCATGGTGGAGCATATTATATACTCTACTTTAATTAACCATTTTGAAGCGAATAACATCCTAGCTCATAGACAACATGTCTTTAATAAATTCCACAGTTTGAAACCCAACTAATTAATACCACCAATGATTGGGCTTCATCCGTAAACTAGTGGACGTTTTTTATTCCCGAATTTTTAAAATCTTTTGAAACGCGGAGAACACGTAGTGAAAGGTTATGAGATAAATATGCAAATACATTAATATTAACCCCTCTTGTGTCGACTTGTGGTTTATGAACGTAAAACCGGCCAACACTTCCTCTGCAGTTGTCTTGCGAACTGTGGATTTGCAGACTAAGAGAAAACTAGTTTTGAAAATTTACCACTGGAATGGCTGGCTCGGTTACAGAGTTTGCAGTTTTCCAAACTTCAAGTAATTCGCATTCACCTAGTGATTTGTTAAATGTTGGGCAATTTCGGTAGCCGTTTCCAGTAATATTCTGGATGGGATTTGGTCAGGGCCGCAACTTTTGTTAGGATTTAATGCTCTTAATTTCTCCTCTATTTCGTTTTTATTAATGTTAAAATTCCCTAATTTTGTGATTGTATTGACCGAGGTCATTTCTTGTATGGTGCATAGGATAACCTAATTTCCGTTAAATGACTTCTCTTCCTGAACTCCTGAAGGGCTCAGGGAGAAGTTTGGGAAGCATGATTAGGCATTCCGTTAAAACACATGCCCCACATGGACCAATCTGAAATCGTCACCTCTGTGGCCATAATGAAATCTTGGAGTTTGAAACCGAAATTGTTTGTACTTAAGTTACACTCATTATTACATTATATTGCTTCTTCTTCTTCTTTTCGTTCGCTAATCATACCGCCAGTCCTGTAAGTGACTATCGACATGAGCATAAGCATTATATTGCTATATTCAATGGACCTTTCCATTTTTAGCTATGCCCCGCCCATCTCTAGCTAAGCTCCACCCACACCTAGTTCGTGCTGGGATCGATCGATCTCTGATCTCCCTGACCATTAATTTCCCGAAAACTATACAGGTAAGCTATTGAATATTTTAGAACTAATTTGACTGGCCGCAGTTGCTGCCATGCCTATAGCAGCAACAGCGTCCAGACAAATTCCTTTCAAAATATTTAACATTTTTATTAAATAGTAGGGACATGCAATTCGTACAACGTGTCGGACTATTAAGACTTAATGACGGGCCAAATAGATTCATGTATGACGTAATGATTATGACGTCATCCTACACGCCGCTTAGCTGATTATAACGTCATATGAAGTCAGATGATAGATGGTTAATCTGGAAAGTTGAATTTGTACATTCAAAGTTGCATCCATTGCTGCTCTCCAATATACTCATGCCAAACCGGATTACGAAGATGTTGGGCAAGAATAGAGTATTCCATAATGGTATTTGGCTTAAGCGTGTCTATGGATGCGTAGCATATATGGCCATACTATAGCAAGAACCATACAACGGAGGATTCCAGTTTCTCAGTTAATCATATGTCAGCGATAACGCACAGTCAAATTAGTTTCAAAATATGCAACAGCATATTTATTAAGTAGTAAGGACGTAAAATTCGTAAAACAACGCTTAATTCGCCATCAATTAAGCGTTAGACGAACTTAGCTGCGTCATTCATGACGTAATTTATTATGAGATCATTTTACACGTCGCGTAGTTGGTTATGAGGTAATAAGATTGAGTGAGAAACTAGAATCCTATTCTTACATGAGACTGGCCATCATGCCATTTTCTGGTGGATAATTAAAAGCTAAATAGTGTGATGTCTTGAGTATTACACAAACAACACGTTCGTGATATAGATAAACGCACTCGCAGATATCATGCGCACGCTGCAACGGCGACGGTGGCTGCAGCGGCAGGAAGAGTAGCAGTGGCAGTAGCAGTAGCAATAGCAGGAGGAGGAGCAGCAGCAGCAGAAGCAGCAGCAGCAGCAGCAGCAGTAGTGGCGGCGGCACCGTTGCCAGCGGCAGTAACAGTTGCAGTAGCAGCGGCAGCGGCAGCGGTAGTAGTAGTAGTAGTAGTAGTAGTAGTAGTAGTAGTAGTAGTAGTAGTAGTAGTAGTAGAAGTAGTAGTAGTAGTAGTAGTAGTAGTAGTAGTAGTAGTAGTAGTAGTAGTAGTAGTAGTAGTAGTAGTAGTAGTAGTAGCAGTAGTAGTAGTAGCCCTGGCCCCCAAATAACCTTCACCCGGCCCTGTTCAAAATAGACATCAACCATTATATCTGTTTTACTTATGACATTAATTGTTTCGCCCCAGAAGGCGCAGTGAAAGCACTACCAGCCAATAGAGAATCGTCTAATTATAATCGAGAATTTAATGGCTGAATCATCTGACATAGAGTTAATTTGATTTTTAAAAATAAATATTATAATGCCCGAGGGCTATAAAATATATTGCTGATCTACAAGATGACAAGCCTCTCGGGAGAAGAAACCACTCAAACGTAACATATTAACATATTTCACTTGAATGTTAAAGAAATCTGCAAAATGTATCAGCCATCTGCCACTCAAATATGTGACGTCATACTCAAATACGTCACGTGTTCGCTGACATCACAACATATAGTAACGTATCTATTGCCGCCATGAACATTGAAAAGTCCGCCAATGGACCGTTCCCGTTTTAGCTATGCCCGCCCAGCTTTAAGTAAGCTTCACACACACCTCGCTCGTGTTGGGATCGATCGATCCATGAACCCCCTGACTATCAATATCTAGAAAACTGTACAGGTAATCTGTTGAATATTTTGAAAGGCACTATGGCAGCAGCAGCGCCCATCAAATTAGTTTCAAAATAGTCAACAGAAAGTTTATTAGTAAAGACATATGGCACCCGGGGGTGGGGGGGGGGGGTTGTAAGACTGGTGGTCCCGTTCGGTGGTTCTTATGGAGATTAGCTCGCCACCGTCACAACCGGCGTACCGACCGAGATCTTCCTTCTAGCGGAGATAGATGGATGACACAATGCTGTGTTCTATTAATGATGACTCGTGTACTGAACTTTCTTATTCCTATAGTTTACACATACAATTCCAAATTCTAGTCACGTGCCGTTTACCTATTCTAAACCAATTCTACTTAAAAGGTCTTGCGAGGACTTGAGATAGATAGCGAATTTCAATTAATTTTTTAATCTATTGCACTATTTAAATACAATAACATCACTTTTGAGTGAGAGAAAATATGTTAGATAGCCCAATAATGAGATTAAATAAATGTAAAATTGTGTGTCTAAAAGTGAGTTCCAGGAGTTTTTCCGTGATTTGACAGTAATTGCTTACCTATAGCCTATGCTATATATTTTAACAAGGTGTTTGCATGAAACCGAGACGTGGAGTAACACGTTATATTAAACAAAGTGGTGCGCGGGGTGAGTATGTGGGAGGGTGCGTGCGTGCGTGCGTGCGTGCGTGCGTGCGTGCGTGCGTGCGTGCGTGCGTGCGTGCGTGCGTGCGTGCGTGCGTGCGTGCGTGCGTGCGTGCGTGCGTGCGTGCGTGCGTGCGTGCGTGTGTGAGACGTCACGCATATGAGTGTGACAACCACCACCACCACCACCACCATCACCACCATCACCACCACCACCACCACCACCACCACCACCACCACCACCACCACCACCACCACGGCCACACCGATCGTTTCCAAAACTTCTTCCGTGTGATGGAAGTAGCCTACATAAATATTTCAATGTTGTGAAAAAGCAAAACTTTAGTGAATAAATAAACTTTAAATAAGTAGGTGAACCAGATGTTTAGAGATCGCGAGTGTATCGTCTTTACGTACAGTGCAGCTCATACATGAGTTTACACGCTTCCAAAACAAGAACAGAAACATGTTAGTTAGTACCATATGAACACGATGTAAGAAACGTTCTCTTGAATATTTTGAACATAAAATTGGGTTGGAAACCAATTATATTCAAAATATTAAACTGTATTAAGTTATTTCTATGCTGTATTGTAGTATAGTGAACATTTGTGTGCTGTCTAAAATGTTTAACAAACAGTGGTCTCGATACTAGTTTACGTAGACTATATAAACTAATAGATTAGTTTCATTAATAAATTTACATTTAATTGGCATTTTAGTTAATTTTAAGCACCTAATTGAAAGATCTTTCTCGATTGACTAACAATTTTACGCAGGATGTAGACACGCGTGTAAGATCATGTACGCAAACTCGCAACTTCTTCAATCTTAGTAACAGCACACTGTGGCGTGTACGATCACAATTTACCATTGTATAGGGCTATGAATAAATTTTTGATTGCTTAGCTAGAAATGGGCGGGACATAGCGATCGAGAAACGGTTCCCTCTTAGTCTAGTTTCAGAATACTCGATTCCCAATAGCGTATTGTCGCAGAATCCTGATCATAAAAGCTCTGTGAAAAAATTAGTTTAATGATGGAAATGGCCACGAAATTTCATTATTCTCAGGCTTAATTTGCTAAACAGTCTAGTGTCTTTGCTCATGTGTTTGTAGACGAAGGAAGCAGACGACAAATTGGTAATGGTTCCGAAATCTCTTTCTTTTCACGCTGAAATTTCTAAACAGTCTTTGATCACGCGTTTGCTTTGCAATTAAGACACATTCCATGCGACAGACAACCAGAAGCAGACGACAAATTTTAATTTAATGGGATTAGCTATGTTTCCTTAACAGGACTCAAGGACAAAAGGATATATAATTTGAGACACATTGCGGCTACAAATGATCCAATCTCTGTTGTAAATATTAGTGAACGAGGCATATGGAAATAAGAATTAAAAAGAACGACCCCCCCCCCCCCCCCGCAGAGAGGGAAAGGGAGGGAGGGAGAGAGGGAGGGAGAGTGAGAGAGAGAGAGGTAGAGAGAGAGAGAGAGAGAGAGCGAGAGGGAGCGAGAGGGAGCGAGAGGGAGCGAGAGAGAGAGCGAGAGAGAGCGAGAGAGAGAGAGAGAGCGAGAGAGAGCGAGAGAGAGAGAGAGAGAGCGAGAGAGAGCGAGAGAGAGAGCGAGAGAGAGCGAGAGGGAGGGAGAGAGAGAGAGCGAGAGAGAGCGAGAGAGAGAGCGATAGAGAGGGGGGGGGAGAGAGGATGGGTGAGGAAGGGAGGGAGGGGGAGGGAGGGGAGGAGGGAGGGGAGGGAGGGAGAGAAAGAAGTGGTGAGGGTGGCAGGGGTGGTGGTCTGTTTAATTATTATTTCCAGATGCCTCGTTCACTAATATTTACAACATCTCATCACCATTGTAATTTTCTTATTAAATAAAAACAAGTAAAGTATAAGTGTTTAGATTACTTTTTTATATTCAACAAATTGAAAATTATTGCAGATTTCTGCATGATTAAATAATGTTGATATTATATCAATAATGACAAAGTCGATTTACTAAGGTAATTAATTCAAAATTTAATAAAAATAATAATAATAATAATAATAATAATAATAATAATAATAATAATACAGATAACAAGGTGGTTCTATAACGAATCTATTTAATGACAATTATCACATTTATCAACCACATGAGCCCGAGAGACCAAATATGAAGAGAAATTAATATTCCGTTGATTATTTTGAAAATAATTTGATTGATGACTGTTGCTCCCAAGAGTAGCAACGCGTTTCAGTCAGATTAATTTCAAAATAATTATACTTAACATGATTCCTTGTATGGTTGTTTTGAAATTGAGGTATTGAGATTTCATGGTAGGTAATAGAGTATTCCGACCTGCCACAAATACGTCACATGTATGCTGACGTCATAACCACAACTTCGTTATGCAGTATGCAAAGTGCGTCAAGAGTACGAATTGTATATCTTTGGTGGATTTGCAATTTAATAAACATCCCGTTCATAATTTGACTGCAGTGAAATTACTTTCAAAATATTTACCAGCTTCGTTGTACATATAGTTACCTTGAAATTGTAATTCTGATAGTTCATGGTGTAAAGTATAATACACTGATTCAAACACACGTATAAAGTGGGCGGAGCTTAGCTGCAAATGGACGGGGAATAACTAGAAATTGATCCATTTATTAGTCAGTTCACCTTTCCAGAGTACCCACTCATCATATGACGTCATAATGAACTGCATTTTGTGTACAATGACATCATAATGAATGACGTCATGAATGACCTCGATAAGTACGTCACGAACGCATATTTGAAGACGGTTTATGCGTTGTTTTACAAATTGTTTGCTTTTACTATTTAATAAATATTCTGTTGAATATTTTGAAACTAATTTGACTGGGCGCTGTTGCTGCCATAGTCAAATTAGTTACAAAATATTCAACAGCTTCCCTGTATAGTTTTCAGGAAATTGATAGCTAGGGCATTTGGGGATCGATCAATCCCAACACGGCGAGGTGTGGGTGGAGCTTGGCTAGTGATGGGCGGGGCATAGTTAAAACTGGAAAGGTCAATTACGTAGGGTAATGGATGTATCCAGTTTTAGCCGTGCCCATCCAATTTCCAACTCCGCCCACACTTTGCTCGTGTTGGGATCGATCGAACCCTGAACTCCCAGAATCCCAATGTCAAGGTAGCAATACAGGTAACCATGTCGAATATTTTGAAACTAATTTGACTGGATGCTGTTGATGCTATAGACAGCAACAGCGCCCAGTCAAATTAGTTTCAAAATTTTCAACAGTATGTTTATTAAATATTAAACCCAGCAAAAGACATGTTAATTCGTACAGTTTGATGCACTATTCCAGCTTCATGACGGAGTATTTCTGTTAATTACGATTCTGACGTTAGCCTACATGTGACGTACTAGATTATGACGTCAAATACTGGATTGACAGATCGGATTAATCAATTAAGCATGTAATTGATAAATTTGACAATAACTCACGCCGGTAGAAACTTAAATACATTCATTAACTTTTTCCCCCGCAAAATTCCAGATATGAACAAAATCATTCGGATAACTATCTCACTGAATAAATGGATGTTAATTTTACTGGGAAGGCTGTTATTGCGTAATGCGTCAATATCTTCTAGTCAAAAAATTAAGAAATTCTGGACCATCCTGGTTGAAATCGTTAATATAATTAGTAATTGTTTTATTAACCCGTACCACTCTGATGTCAATATTTTATCTTTGATTGTGTCAATAGCATAGAACGGAGTACATTTTTCAACAATTTTCGTGGATGATGTTGCTGTCGTACAAATTTGTTGAAAAATTAACACCAGTTCATCTTTTTATTACAAATTTTGTCATCACAGTCATAAGGGTTAATAAATAATAAATAGTAGGAAATTGATATTTTATTTCATAAATATGAAGGTACAAAACTACGACTGTGGTGCTAGTATTTAGTTATGAGAACGTGCTAGTTTTAGAAATTCTTTGGTATCTATAGATATTTAAATATCTGACATAAAAATGTTTTATAAAAAAATAAAATAAAATTAATAATCACATATTACTTGTAATATAACAATGTAAGCAACGCCATAATAATAATAAACAAGAAATAAACTTTATAACACTTCAACAAAATTGTATAACGAGTTTCATTCAGCACATTAAAACGGTTTCAACAATTGACAAACATACTATAGTAGTAATGTCAGGCAAACCTGCCATTGCGACCACCTGCGTTTCGGTGGCAAAATATCGTGGTTCTACAAAACAGGTAGCCATCTACGGCATGTTTGAAACAACCACGCCCACCATCTTTTGGTTCCGAAATGTGTATCCTCTACCAAGTCTTGTTACTTGGGCGCACCTGTCAACAGGCCTGATTAAGGCAATGGTTAATGGGACTAGACCATCGGGGCTCCAGCTTCCAGTCTCAAAATATTCAAAAAAATATAAATACGTAGCAAATTTATTTTATTTGGTCTGGTTAGTTGAAAGGGGTAATATTGTAGTAGTAGTAGTAGTAGTAGTAGTAGTAGTAGTGGTAGTAGTAGTAGTAGTAGTAGTAGTAGTAGTAGTAGTAGTAGTAGTAGTGGTAGTGGTAGTGGTAGTGGTAGTGGCAGTAGCAATATCAGTAGCGAACGCGGTAGCAATATCAGTAGTATTAGCGGCAGTAACAGCAGCGGGGCAGCAGCAGCAGCAGCAGCAGCAGTAGTAGTAGTAGTAGTAGTAGTAGTAGTAGCAGTAGTAGTAGTAGTAGTAGCAGTAGTAGTAGTAGTAGTAGTAGTAGTAGTAGTAGTAGTAGTAGTAGTAGTAGTAGTAGTAGTAGTAGTAGTAGTAGTAGTAGTAGTAGTAGTGGTGGTGGTAGTGGTAGTGGCAGTAGCAATATCAGCAGCGAACGCGGTAGCGATATCAGTAGCATTAGCGGCAGCAGCAGCAGCAGCAGCAGCAGCAGCAGCAGCAGCAGCAGCAGCAGCAGCAGCAGTAGTAGTAGTAGTAGTAGTAGTAGTAGTAGTAGTAGCAGCAGCAGCAGCAGCAGCAGCAGCAGCAGCAGCAGCAGTAGTAGTAGTAGTAGCAGTGGTAGCAGCAGCAGCAGCAGTAGCAGTGGCAGTAGTAGTAGTCGTAGTAGTAGTAGTAGTAGCAGTAGCAGTAGCAGTAGCAGTAGCAGTAGCAGTAGTAGCAGCAGCAGCAGCAGCAACAGCAGCAGCAGCAGCAGCAGCAGCAGTAGCAGCAGCAGCAGCAGCAGTAGTAGTAGTAGCAGCAGCCGCAGCAGCCGCAGCAGCCGCAGCAGCAGCAGCAGCAGCAGCAGTAGCAGCAGCAGCAGCAGCAGCAGCAGTTTTTATTATTGTCAATCATTAGTTTTAGGAACCCTGTCATTGACGACGCACTGGCACTACGATATAGATTTTTCAATTTTCGACTCCAGCGGGGCTTGAACTAAGGTAATTATGCGGCACCTTTCGCCTAGCGTTTGGGAGGCGAGTGTTCTACCACTAGACTAGCATCCAGAGGAAAAATCCGCAGTAGTAGTAGTAGTAGTCGTCGTCGTCGTCGTCGTCGTCGTCGTCGTCGTCGTCGCCGCCGTCGCCGCCGCCGCCGTCGCGGTCGTCGTCGTCGTCGTCGCAGCAGCAGCAGCAGCAACAACGGCAACAGCAACAGCAGCAGCAGCCGCAGTAGTAGTGGTCACCAGATAATACCCCAACCCATCCCCGACCAAGTAACACTGCGCCCCAAATAGGATTAATGCGACTTTGCTTGTCAGTAGTGACTAACTGAGGGATCCGATCTCTCACTCAGGTACCTGATGTCAAAATCAAATACGCCACAGATTTCCTGAAATTACAATCAAAATGACGCAGAGCTCCTCGTCATGAAAGTCGAAAAGCCTGTGAGTTTAATAAATTCGTTACGTATGCGTCAGCATGATGTTGACTATTTTGAAACTAATTTGACTGAAAATTGGTGCTGCCTAAAGCAGCACTAGCTTGCAGTTAAATTGGTTTCAAAATATTTAACAGTTTGTACGTATATCGTGACTGTAAAAGTGAGATAATGGGATTACAAGTTCAAATGCATAAAATGTGACAATTGTTTTGATTTGGGGGCTCGTTATCTTTCGGGGCCCATGATCTGTAATCTCGCTAGCATTTACCTTAATCCACCCCGGACAGGGGATAAAAGGCCCACCCATCTTATTAAAATAATCTTCAGAGTGAGATGACAATAGCTAGGTGGTCGTTGAAACAGGCTTGCCCCTATATTATAGTATGAATTATATAAATATCACAAAGATTTTCACTTATAACTGGCTAACAAAAAAAACCCCAATGTAGAATTGAAATTTAATAATAAATTTTGATATACACTGACCTTTCAAATTGAAACTGAAATTATTTTGAGTTTATTTAAAGCAATTCGCATCCATTTTCTATATGGACCCCCAACAATTTGAGTTGTACGGTGATAATAATGAAGAAGGAGCCTGGCTCACTGAATGTTGTTGCTTTCGTAATAAAATTTGATTTAATAAAATGCTTTTGACAAAAATTCTCAGCAATATTTACCTAGATCACATAGCTTCTATAGCATATAGTTTGAAATTGTCTAACACGATATGTATAGCTAAAGAATGATAATGACTTTTGACAATAAGTCCATATATCCACAGTCTTCTCCTGCGCACATCACACATACTATTGTTCTAACACAGGATATTTCTTTATTATTATTATTTTTCCTATGTACGGTTTCTCCTAGCTGTATTCTACTATAGTCTTTGGCCGTGTTCTCACTAGAGACTGAATCCGGAATAACGCCATACCTCAGTATTGCGGTACACCGGTTAAGTCTCTAGTGAGAACATGGCCTTAGTCTCATAGACTTGCCCACACGTGTTTATTTAGGCAGTGTTCTCACTAGAGATTAACCGGCGTACTACCATTGTGAGGCGTGGCGTTATTCCGGCTTAACTCTCTAGTGAGAACATGGCCTTTGTCTCATGACTTGGCCAAACGTGTTTATTTAGTCCGTGTTCTCACTAGAGACTTAACCGGCGTCCTGCCATGGTGAGGTATGGCGTTATTTTGATTAACTCTCTAGTGAGAACACAGCCTTAGATACTTTATGCTTTCAAATCATAATCAGATTTACGCGCATGAAGGTTCCAATCGGATTATGAGTTCACTAATATGTGTGGTAACCAATTCAAAGATAATACGATTAAATAGTCCATAGGGCCTGCAATACAACTCATAAACAACTTAGCATGTTTCTAAAACAAACACAGAAACATGTTACTTAGTACAATACTGAACACGTTGTAAGAAATGTTCTGTGGAATATTTTGAAAATAGTTGGATTGGAAGATTTTGCTGCCTTAGGCAGCGATGTCTTCCAACACAATGGAGGCTTCCAGTTTCTCATTCAATCATACGACGCCATAATCAACTACGTGACGTGTAGGGTGACCATTCTCAATTACGTCATGAATGCCGTAGCTAAGTTTGTCACGAATGATTAATTGATGACGGACTTAGCGTTGGTGTACGAATTGTATGTCTTTACTATTTAATAAACATGCTGTTGAATATTTTGAAATTAATTTGACTCGCCTATAGTAGCAACCCAGTATAATTAGTTTCAAAATATTCAACAGCTTACCTGTATAGTTTTTTGGAAATTGATAGCCAGGGACTTCAGGGATCGATCGATCTAACAGGGTGTGGGTGGAGCTTAGCTAGAGATGTACGGGGGATAGTTAAAACTGGATTCTTCCATTGCGTTAAAACATTCAACAGCACGTGTTAAGTTATCTCTGAGCTGTACCCTAGCCTGCATAAATACGGTCGCATGTTTCCATTATATGCAGAATTGCGTCATAGATTATCCATGTCTATGAGTCATTAAAGCGCGGAGGCTATTTCAAAATCCTCCTATACCTGTTTGGTTAGACCATAGATTTAGGATATACTGGCTAGATCACTCAGGCTCTCTATGGGGCTAGTTGTCGCGACCGCCGGTGACGTCGAGTTAAGTAACTCGCAATTGCGCATAACCGGGTATTCACTAACTGTCTGACGCAGACGACCAGCTGCATATATAACTTCCAAAACTTACTAAATTCTCTTTTGGTAATTTGAAGAGGAATTGAACAGACGCCAATATATCTATTTTTATCAGAAATAAAATTGTACTGGCTATATTAATCTGACACTTTATTCGACTACGTAATAGGTTTAGTTACAAAAGCATGTTATTTTGGAGACTATAGGCCCACATCCGGCCAGAAAATACTGAACTCTGAAATGCCGTGAGTGATCTAGCGAGCATATACTATATCTATGGGGTAGAATATTAACCTGTGCATATTTTCCGGGCCCAAAAGACACGTCAACCCGCTAACCTTACAGGAAGTTGTTGCAGATGTGGAGATGATATGTGCGTTTGAGAATTCTGAGCGTGGGCGCAGAGCTCTAATTAGGCTATAAAGACGTATTGTGTTTGACATATTATCAAGATAATTACCCGGTAACTCACGCCATCGTTTGGTTCGCAGCTCAGTCCATATAACATAAAATCCCATGCTTTTTACCTTTAATGAAGACATTTCTTATCTGAGGTATCTATGTTAATTGCTAATGATCTATCGAGTAGTTTCCAAATTAATTATCTATTTCTTATAATTACATATATGAATAATGCTAACTATGTACATAAATGGAATGGTATAATTGGGCATACCCTGGTTCATTTAGTATACGCATTTTTTTGTACAATATTAAAATGGAAAAAAGCTAAATTTTTGTACATAAGGAATAGTATTTATACATCTTATTCAACTGGATATTATTCGTCTGGCGAGTTAAAGTTTACCATTTGACAATCAAGTACACAACGGGCCTTTCGACTGTATCCCTTCATCATATGACATCATAATCAACTACGTGACGTGTAGAATGACATCACAACCAATGACGTCATTATGACGTCATTATGCCGTCATGAATGACGTAGATAAGTACGTCAGGAACGCATAATTGGGCGAACTATGCGTTGTATATCTTTACTATTTAATAAACAGGCTATTGTATATTTAGAAACTTATTTGACTGTACGCTGTTGCTGCCACAACAGCACCCAATCAAATAAGTTACAAAATATTCAACAACTTACCTGTATCGTTTTCAGGAAATTGATTGTTAGGTCATTCGGGGATCGTTCACTCCCAACACAGCGAAGTGTGGGTGGAGCTTAGCTAGAGGTGGGCGGGGCATAGCTAAAACATCTAAAGGCAAATTCCTTGTACACGGCTACTATAGTTCCCCCGTCGAATGTGCACTCAAGTGACAATTTTATTGTGGCAGAGCATTAAGTTTTAAAGCTGTTTTAGCAGGTGAGCAACCCTTGCTAGAACGTTATTTGGTGGGAAGTGGTTGTTGCTTAAACAATACTGAATAGACCGATCTAGCTATGCCCCGCCCATTTCTAGCTATGCTCCTCCCATTTATAGCTATGCTCCGCCCCTTTCTAGTTAATTAACCTCCGCCAACACAATGCGCGTGCTGTGATCGATTTATATACTTGAACCTAGAATTCGTAGAATCCAAATATCAAGGTAACTATACTGGTAAGCTGTTGAATATTTTGAAAATAATTTGACTTGGATAGGCAGCAACAGCACCAAGTCAAATTGGTTTCAAAATATTAACCAGAATGTTTATTAAATAGTAACTCCTCAAAGATATACAATTCATACCGTTGATAGATTATTGCAGTTTCATGACATAGTATTCTCTGTCAATTATGATTGTGACGTAAACCTGCATGTGACGTAATTTATTATGCCGTCATATACTTGAGTGAGAGATCAGATTCATCCAATAACATCGTCAGCATTCAATCATGTTATTTTCAAAATTACTCAGCAATTATCCAATATGGATGCCATAATTTGGAATGCATGAATGATGGCATTAGATTCAATGGACGTCTCCATTTCTAGCTAAGCCCTGCCAATTTCTTGGCACGCCCCGCCCATTTCTAGCTAAATTTCTCCCACCCTTTACACATATTGAAATAGATTCAAAACTTTAACACGTGAATTCCCATAATCGAAATTTTGAAACTAATTTGACTAGGCGCTTTTGCTGGATATGGCAAATTAATTTTAAAATATTCAAGCGGAACGTTTTAATATTACGTCATTTTGATTGTGGCGTCATCTAACAAGTGATGTAATGCTGGACTCCAGTTATCCATCAATCATATGACGTCATAATCAACAACCTGACACGCAGGATGACGTCAGAATCAATTACCTCTTAACGTGACGTGGTTAAGTTCGTCACGAACGCTTACTTTATGACGGACTAACCGTTGTTGTACGAATTGTATGTCTTTACTATTTGATAAACATACTGGTTTTTTTACTTTGAAACTAATTTAACTGGACACTGTCTGCCATTAGTTTCAAAATATTCAACAGTTTACCTATATAGTTTTCTGGAAATTGTGATTTAGAGAGAACAGGGATCATCAACCTATTCCAACACGATCAAAGCGTGGGTGGAGCCTAGCTGGAGATGGGCGGGGCATAGCTAAAGCTGGAATCCGCCATTGATCATGACGTCAGATGCATGAGTGGCGGATTGGATGCCTCTATTGAATGTCATATATAAAATTATTTTTTGATAAATTCATGAATAGTATACATAGAATAACAATAACCATTTTTGATTGATTTTAAACATTGTACATCTGTTAATATTATTTCTGAATAACGTGAAGCAAACTATTCACATATTTACAAATACTATAACGAGATCAATAATATAAGTCAATGAAAGAATGCAGTTTTAGCTATGCCCCGCCCATATTTATCTAAGCTCCACCCACACTTCTCCCGTGTTGGGATAGATTGATCTCTGACCTCCCTGACTATCAATTTCCAGAAAACTATACAGATAAGTTGTTGAATATTTTGAAAGGAATTTCACTGGGTCTTAGGCAGCAACAGCGGCCAGTCAAATTAGTTTCAAAATATTCAAAAGCGTGTTTATTAAATAGTAAAGACATACAATTCGTAGAACAACGCTTAGTCCGTCATCAATTAAAAGTTACGCCATTCATGACTAATTGATTATGACGTCATCATACACGTCACGTGATGTTATGACGTCATATTATTGATCGATAACCTGGAATTCTCCATCGAATATGTTTATATGCACGAGTTCTCATCTTATAAAACCCTATAGTTATTTATTGAAATTTATATTGCAGAATCTGCGTTTCAATAGACTATTCCAGCTTGATGACGGCGTATTTGTGTCAGTTATGCTTGTGACGTCAGCATATACGTGACATAATTAATTATGACGTCAGTAGTAACACAGCTTGCACCAAACCTGTGATAAAGATGAAATTCTATATTGTACAAAGACTGAGTGTAAGATGCTCCTTAAATTAATAAGAAGAGTGGATGATAGTGTCATATATCGATACATATTCAACGGGTTATTATTAGTTATATTTTCACAAATGAAAACGGCTAGTTTGTGTAAGCATGGATGATTTTCACTGTTTATAATTTCGGACAGTGTACATACATTGATTACAATAATTAAATTGTATTTAAACACGTAAATCAATCATTAATGATAAAATAAATTTTTTTTATTTTATGGAGATTCTCAGCCACTATCAAACATCAAGGCCAACAATAACAGCAAAATTAATTATTTCTACTGACTTTAAATTTGGTATTATGTTACAATAATATGAAATGTACATAGGTACAAGGAATGATTATTTTGAAATGGAATGCGTTTCACGGTGCGTTTATCTACATGATACGTCGGTAGCTGGAAAATTTACATAAATTCATTAGTTAAACCCCTCTTGTGTTAAGCTAATTCTTTAAAGGTCAAGACCGGCAGAAATAGACTATGGAGTGGTCCTTAGGAATGTCCACTTTTCATCCAAGAGAATTGATTTTTGAAAATTTACCCCTGGAATGACTGGCTCGGTAACCGAGCCAGTCATTTCGGTGGTAAATTTTCAAAAAATAGTCTTCTCTCAGCCGGAAAATAGACACAAGCTAAGAAAATACAGCACCTCTAGTGGTCTTGAGTAATGTGTATTTGCACGACAATAGAAAAGTTATTTTTGTAAATTTTATTGTAAGAATTATTTTCTTGAAAAACCTTGACCATTAAACGGTTAATTGATATAAGTAGAATTTTGAGCGCTTTGACACAAGAGAGGTCAAGGTTCATATTCACAGCAAAATGACCGAAAATTGTTAAAATTATATACTTCTGGAGGCTTAAAGTGTGGGTCTAGTGGAATGAAACGAAATAGATCATAACATATGATGATTTCATTACGTATAAATTAAAATAATTTTTAAGTTGTGAATTTGAATTAGGGACTCGTGCCTCCATTTCAAATTCACGACTAAAATACGAAATTTATTTATACGGAATGAAATCATCATTTATTTGGGTTCATTTCTACGAGGCACACAATTTAAAGGGATACTAATCTCATCTCACATGTTGTATTGTACAAATAGATTATGGTGTATAGATTCCGTATAATTCATATCCTGTCACATTTCCTTATCTGTATCAGAATTATCTGTCTTGTAATATCGCCTTGAAACAGTGATCGCCACCATTTTGTCTCCTTGAGCGACAGCGCGTGATGTCATGCAAGTGCCAATGCATTACCTTCTTTATTATGTAATACTTATCCCATTGCATATTTTGAAACTAATTTGACTGGAAGTTGTTGCTGCCTATGGCAACAACAACATCCAGTCAAATTAGTTTCAAAATATTTAGCAGCTTACCTGTATGATTGCTTTTATAACACATTGCTAAACTCTAGCTGCCGCCTCGATGACTGAGCGTATATACCGAGGCAGACATGCTAGGCTTTTTCTGATTGGTTAAAAAGTAAATAACGACAACTAGCATAGGCTGCAGAAATGTATCACCATTTAGCTACTTAAGCCTGAATATCTTTCTTTAGCGGCGTGATAAAACGCTTAAAACTACCTGCATAGTTTTTGAGTGACATATTACATCACCTCAATAGGTATCAAGAGATGAGGTTAGTTATCCTTTAAGGCTGTTAAAATATATAATTTTAACACTTTTATTTTCAAGCATTTTGGTGTGAATATGCATCGTTATATGACATACTACATGTAATTATATAATAATGTAAAAAATATTCCCTGATTTCTATCGGTAATTATTAGAAATCCGTAACCTTGTCTTAGTTAATTGTTTGGCTGATCAGTTTCTGCAGACAAAATATGTCATGGTTTATATCGTTGGACCTGCTAACTATTCTTAAAACTATTTGACTGAAAGTTGTTGGTGGTTAAGCCACACACAACATTCAGTCAAATTGTTTTCAAATTATTCAGCAAGTCAAGCGGTTTTGCTCATTGAAATCGTTGTCCGGTGGCTTGCAGCAGTGAGTCAGTTAATGTCAATTTGCTGGTCAAATGTAGACTATTTTAGTTCCTTTCCAATGTTCAAAATAGTGATTCTCTTGACCGCGTGTCTTTGAGTGGCTAAAACAGTCTAGTGTAGATAGGTATGACTACACATTTACGTCTCCCGCCATCAAAGCTTTAATCTATTGGATCTAGCATCGGTCCACTCGAAACATAATTTCAACTGTATTCCAGGATATTGTTCAACAATTTCATATTTCTCATTAATTAAAAATTTTACCAGTGAGTGACTGACTGAGTGAGTGAGTGAGTGAGTGAGTGCGTGCGTGCGTGCGTGCGTGCGTGCGTGCGTGCGTGCGTGCGTGCGTGAGTGCGTGCGTGCGTGAGTGAGTGCGTGCGTGAGTGCGTGCGTACGCGCGTGCCTGAGTGTCTAGTCGTCCAGAGCAGTGTGTAAGACACTATCATCAAGCATATTTATGCCTGGCTGTAAATGACGAATATTGCTGTGTATTCCATATGGCCATGCCTTATATTCCGTACGTT
This sequence comes from Chaetoderma sp. LZ-2023a, assembly GCA_034401795.1. Classification (NCBI taxonomy): domain Eukaryota; kingdom Metazoa; phylum Mollusca; class Caudofoveata; order Chaetodermatida; family Chaetodermatidae; genus Chaetoderma; species Chaetoderma sp. LZ-2023a. The sequence goes on along the minus strand of CM067368.1, from coordinate 72,287,618 downwards.
TCTAGCTAGCACGAAAACCTGTCACGTCTTGTGGTGTAGTTTATTATGATAGAATACTCGCTTTTCCGTAGATCCGTTACAGTTTGAATTATTACACGAATACAAGGTCGCTTTCTGTTTTTGGAAATCTGAAGACAATTCATCGTCTTTTAAGCGTCGTTGTCGTCTTATGAAATAAAATGTCCTTATTAAATGTCAATTTGCAGGCCAAGAGAACACTATTTTTGAAAATTTACCTCTGGAATGACTGGCTCGATTATCGAGCCAGTCATTCCAGTGGTAAATTGTCAAAAAATAGTCTTCGCTTGTCCGGCAAATGGACATTTCTCAGGACTCATGCAGAGAGCGGTTTTGGTGGGCGTCGTCATTGAAAGGGTTGTCTCGCAAAGTTCTTCGTTAATTTACAAATAACGATTGATCCTACGTGAGCAAAGCACGGCGTTCAGCCATGACGTCATAATCCAATAAGAAACCACACTATTTTTCGTCAATCTTTTATTTGGAGATAAAACTCTCATTACCGTCTTCCATTTGTCATCGTGTTTCGCTTCCACAATCAACTGGCATTCAGCGTTTACATACAACACCACCCAAAAACAATTCACTTTTGCATTAAACTATTCGTCATCGACTCTTGGTCAAGATGGCCACTTGTTGTTTATATTTCAGAGGATGTATTGACTGACCAGTGCCAGGAGAATCAGGATCGCCGTATGTGAGGCCACTCTGGACACCGTCGTGCTAGATCCGCTTGTGCAGCTGCTGTTATGCTTCTCGATCGTCATGTACATGTGCTCTATAACAGATTAAAAAACAATGGGTTGAATCCGATCTGTCACTCAAGTATATGATGTCATAATCGAGTACGTCACATGTATGTTGACGTCACGCTCATACTTGACAGAGAATAATTAGTAATGTAGCTGGAATAATCCGTCAAATGTACGAATTGCACGCCTTTGATGGATTTACTATTTAATAAGCATTCTGTTGAATATTTTGAAACTAATTTGACTGGGTGCTGTTGCTGCCATAGGCAGCAGAAACACAGTCAAATTAGTTACAAAATATTCAACAGCTCACCTGTATAATTACCGTGAGAATGGGATTCAACGACTTCAGTGTTCAAAGTATATAAATCGATCCGAACACACGCAAAATGTGGGCGGAGCTTAGCTAGAAATGGGTGTGGCATAGCTATAGGAATGAATCCCTCCAAGGCAGCACACCTTTCCAGTCTAATAGACAAGTGTCTCTATTTCAATTCAATCTTGCCAGCAAACTGGTGATTAGTTTAAAACCACGTGGGCGTTAATGTCATAGGTCGTGACATCTCCTAATCAAATTACCTTAAAATAGTTAACACTATTTATTCAATTGCACACGCCCTTTCGTATCCAGATTTTCATGCTCAAATGTTTAAGTTTCAAAGCATGCCTAACATACCTAGGACGTATGATTAACAACTAATATGTTCCACGAAGAACTTAAGTTACCGAAGAAGCATTTGCCAGAATGCACAATGTCTGACACGAGCAGGAACAGATATATGGACACACAGATATATGACTGGTCTAACGAGGAAGCTTCATAAGCTCAGTAGCGACATATATAGATGTGCCAAGTAGATAGTAAGTTATCGAAGAAATACAAGCTCATCCTGGGTCTACTTCGACTGAGTAAAATTAGTCAGTTAGTTTGTTAACTGGACATGCGCAATGGACATTTCCATTTTTAGCCATGCCCCGCCCATATCTAGCTAAGCTCCACCCACACCTAGCTCGTGTTGGGATCGATCGATCTCTGAACACCTCGACAATCAATTAAAAAAAACCTACACAGGTAAGCTGTTGAATATTTTGAAACTAATTTGACTGGGTGCTGTTGCTGCCTAAGGCAGCAACAGCGCCCAGTCAAATTAGTTTAAAAATATTCAATGTTTATTAAATAGCAAACAATTACAAATACATACAATTCATACAACGTGTCGGACTGTTTGAGATTTGGTGACGGTCTATATGGAACTCTCTGTGACGTAATGATTGTGACGTCATCATACACGCGCTGAGATGATTATGATGTCATACGAAGTCAGACGATGGATTGATACTCTAGAAAGGTGAATTGCTGTGCCCAGACGAACGCTAGATAGTTAACTATAGTTAGTTGGTACCCGATTCCCCATTTGAAGTACTATTGCGGAAAATGTGGAGACGTGTCCCAGTCTCGATTAATCCTTTCCGTCGTCTGTTTTGATACCCTACGAAAATTGGTTATTTTTATCATCTAAGACGTCAAAAAGTGTCCATATGAGATAACGTAGGAAGGAAACGGGCCTTGGGAACATTGACTTACAAGAGGAAAGCATAATTCCACCAAACCTAAGTTAGTTAGAGAACATTAACATTTTTATATGCATTAATTCCTGGCAAGCGAAGCCATCCGCCATTTTGAATTTTACAGCAATTTCGTACTAGCCATTTGCAGCCGAGCTCGGGTGGCTGGTCGACTATAGTGAACTAGCTAGTTAACTATTTCAAGTTCGGCTCGGATTTAGCTAACTATAGTTAACTAGGGTTAGCCAGTCGAGCTTGACCTTAGGGCCCAAGTTAAACGACCTTAGTAGTCCGGGCAGAAATTTCAAAAAGGCCATAGATGAAGTCATGTAGGCATTTTTGGGTAAAAGTTGCCAAACAACCTCTTCTAGACTAAAATTTCCTGCTGATTTTGAATATTTTGTTTGCCAAGCTGGGAAATGAAGTCTTGACCACTTAATCTGCACAAACAGCTGACCACTGAATATTGATTCTGGCGTAAGTGACTGACCAAGGGTTGTGTATTTATGTTTTAAATGCCATATTTTACATGGATTGCAATATTTGAGGACTAATACATCAGAATTTGCAACAAGTTTGATCTTTCGTAGCCATTGGTCACTTAATTTGTATAAATCAAATGACCACGCGTCACTATTGAAGAATTCTGGTCCCGTTGGTGTAAATGTTGTACACCTCGATGCTACATTTGGAAAATGATGTTTATAGCAGACCAGTTGTTCGTTTCGATCATAATCCTGACATAATGCCCTCCTCAATTATGTGGAAATGAATATATCTCTTAATAATGCACAGATGTAATACTACGCTAACGCCTTGCACATTGTATTCAAACTCTTCGCAAAACATTTGTTCAGTGAGCTTTAAAATAGTACGCACTTATTAACCTAATATACGTAAGAAGCAATATAGGAAACAACAAGAGCCACAAGAAAGCTATGGCAGGTGCTTTAACGACCACCCATCTTATGGAACCACCATGTGGTGTGTATTGATAGAAATCACACTGAAAAGACGATTTTGCAAAGCGCGCGAGAGCAAAATTATTGGCTACATTAAACAATTTAGTTAATCAGTACTTTTACAACAGCTTTATCGATTTAGGGGCCACTACATGGTGTTTCCTTAAGGTGGTTGGTTATAAAACTACCCATCTTAAGAGAAACACTTCATTGTTGCTCCGGTTTGTACTTCTTGTATGGCATCCCACTTAAATGTTAGTTTATCAATTGCATAAAGCCACAAAATTTTGAGAGTTATGAAGGTGCCTCTTTTCTATTCTGGTATTTTATATAAATTTAATATCTATCAAATGCATGTTGCCTTTAAGCTTAGAAGTGATATACTTAAGCATAGTACATTCCAAGGAGTAGATGTTAACAAAGAGAAATCGATTGATTGATAGCGTACACACAGTGTCCATATGTTTCTTAGTTTGTTGCTACGGGGTCAGGAACTTTAGAATTTGGAGCCTGAAAATATTTCAGAAAAATTGGAATTGAGACATTAAACACAGTAATACAACGGCTCATTCACATCACAACGTCAGTGAAACAAAGACATGTTGTTATCAATGTAGATGCGCCCTGTATCCGAATCGCATGCATTTGAAATGTGGAGTTCCTGAGTACAAGGATATTCTCATTCCGAGACTAGGGGGACTACGTACAACGATGATATTCCACAGGATCATTGGACAACACATGATGGATTGTGGTTTAATGGACATCTGGGTTGACAGTAGAATCATTGGTGTAAAAGCAGCAGAGTGTGTACTTGCAGGGAAATGATACTCGCGAAACATGAGAATACACAAGATGACTTTGTAGGCGCTTTGGCGAATTCTTTTGCCAAAATTATTCACATACATGGAAGACCATGATGACGAACTGAATTCTTCGCTTCAGAATGGTGCAAAATCGAACGACAGGAGTAACTTTGATGACCTAGTCTCCATACTACTTTCGTCCAGATTCCGTGATTGCATGAATGCATTCCTCGCTGATGTACATGACAACAATCCACGTGTACTGTTCTGGTGGCATCATACGGAAATGCTTGCGATTCTACTTCAGTACACACGAGCAGACCGCGAAGGCCTTTGGGAACTTCACTTAGAATCTTTCACCAAAATGCTCCCTTACTTCTTCCACTACGATCGCACAAAGTATGCCAGGTGGGGATCGGTAAATATAGCGGAGATGCACTTTCTTCCACCGGAAGTAAACACTATTCCAGAATGGTAACTTTGTAGTGAAAGAAACGAACAATAAGTTCAACCAAGTCAGTGCAGACTACAGTCTTAAATGGCTAAATGGAATTGATAAAAAGGGTGATGGCATAGCCAGCATCGCGCAAACTTCATCAGCCCTGAACAGACGGCCCCTGTCTTACAACTTGAGAGCACAGATTTCCAAACAAACCAGAGAGATAGTATAGTCCGAATACGGCAATGATGATTATAAAACTATAGAATATACTCGAGCTGGAGAAATACGGGATACAACTGACGAGACAAAGTTAGTTTCGGTATTAAATCGCCACTGCGTATTTGACAGTAAGTCATCTGTGATGCAAAACATAGTCACCAAAGATTTGGCTACGGCTGAGATTTCATCATGTCTTCTCAACAGGAGAGATTTAGAACAGGTATCCATTACCAAGTTTGTTGAAGAAAGATTAGCTTCTTTAAAAAACCTGACACATGTGGAACTTTCTGCATGCCTGGAAAAGTGTCTACATCTGCTTCACTCTCTTCCATACAGAAAGTATGAAAAGATAAACAAACAGTGGGAAAAGTAGACTGCAATATTTTACAGAGACTTATTACTGCATATGATGCTGGTCGAAATGTAGATCTGGAATCCATCTTTAATCACGAACTTATGCCAGTGCCAATTTCATTGGCGTCCACGAATGGTACCTTAAATTTAGGAAATAAATCGCTGTTAGCTGATATTCTAATAGGCGATACACCAACACCAGCTGACGTGACACTTTCCGAAACGAGATGCATTGTAATATATATATAGGCAGTCGTGATGGCACTTGGTCCACCAAAAAGATGTGGACACATTTGATGGCTTGGCCGACCAGTTTGCCCATTATATATATATATATATATATATATATATGACATAGGAAGGGAGTTTCAAAGAATAGATGTAACATTTGACAGATATAGTGAACAATCGATTAAAGGTGATACTAGGAAAAATCGAGACAAAAGCGTGTGACCAGTGCGCCGTTTAATTGAGAACGATTGCGTACCTATTCCCGGAAATTGGAGTAACTTCATTGGACTTGGCGATACTAAGGCAGACATGGCAAATTTCTTATCACACCATTTTCTGGAAAATGTACCTGCTGGCAAGACTGTAGTGGTGAGTGGCGGATTCACTGAAATATCTACAATAAAGTATTCTGATGGGAAGTTGGACACTACCCTGCTCGGGGCAACCCATGATGAAGTCGACACTAGAATAGTTCTTCACTGCCTGCATACAGACGCAACAGAAATTGCAGTGTGTCCTCAAGACGCAGAATGTCCTAATTCTGCTAATTGCCCACTTTGATAACATGCGATGCACTCGGTTATGGAAGAAGGCAGGAACACCGAAAAAGTGCAAGTATATTCCAGTTCATGATCTGTTTCATAATCTCCTGGGTAATTTGGTGGACACACTTTTAGCCTTTCATGTTGTCACTGGATGTGACACAGTGTCGTTCATGGTGGGGCACAGCAAGAAGACAGCATGGAGAGAGTTCCAAGCGCATCACCATCTTCTCCAAGATATGGATGGGAGTTGGAGTCTTGAAGGGTGAGACTATAAAAAAGCAGAAAGGTTCTTTTGTCTTCTCTACCAAGTTCCAACAGCATCCACTTGTGATCAGGCACGTGTAATTTTTCCGGAAATGTCGTTCACACGAGTCACTGCCACCAGCTTCCAATGCAGCTGAACTTCACATATGTCGAGCTCATTATCAGGTATGATATGGAGACAAACAAACATCACAAAACATCACCTGCCTCCGGTTACGAGTTGTGGATGGACAAACAGTAATAGCGGCCTAGTTCCACACCTGATGTATAAACCCACGATCCCTCAGGCATGCATGGAAGTTATATCATGTGGCTGCAGTAAAGGTTGTGCAACACAGCGATGTAGTTGTAGACGTGTGCATCTGACCTGCACGTCTGCTTGTCGTTGCAAGGACAGTGAACTGGACTGCAGAAATGCATAACCTTTCATATATATATATATGTAGGAACTAGACAGAAATAACATGATACATAGAAAATATAAGACGTATAACACTGAATATTTATTTCTTACACATGTTCTGACAAAAATGATCCCAAAGTGATTAGTACATGTAAAATCAATATGATCGTATACAGTCGTTATACCAAATGTTTACTTATTAAGAAACTATATAATTCTAAGTGGCACAGTTATGCATAATCACTGTTCGATATAATAGCCAACTCATGGTCAGCTATGTAACTTAACTAGCCAAATCACACGTTTGTGTCCTAAATAAAGTGGTCTTAAGCTCCTAATCAGTATAATCTAGAAACTGTTGTTTACTTCCTAGACACTGATGATACTTCAACGGTTTTAACAAATTTGCCTTCCGGACACCGATCGTGTTTCTTTATAATAATTAGTTGACAAGTGGCTATTAAAGAAGCGGTTCTAGGGCTGGTTATCATAATATTTATGTTCTCATATATATGTTTTAGTATAATATGTACAAACATGGTTTATTAATTGAGTCTTTAATAGCCATTGCTCAAGCATGTGTGTCATAGTCAAGGTTTCTGAAAACTGACCAGTGCTCAAATGTTTTTTGAAATTACATGGTCAAGACATCATTTGCCAGCTTGACAAACAACATATTCAAAATCAGCATAAAATTCTGGTTTAGAAACAGTTATTTCCCAACTTTTACCTCAAAATGCCTGCACAAGTTACATTTTCTGAAATCCTGTCCGGACTGTAGTCTAAGCATCTACAGTTCTCCATTTAAAAAGTAATCTATGATTTCAATATATTCAGCAGCCTGGCTACGTTTATACTAATTTAGAAGTTTAGCTATTTGCCTTCAGGATTGAATGATTGAAGGTAATTTGTAATAAACTATATGTGAGATATAAACGGAACCGACCTGTCACTCAAATATCTGACGTCAATCAATTACGTCATGGTTTGCGAAAAATTAAACGTCCATCACTAGTGTAAGAAATTATGAATTGTATATCTTTAATGAATTTAAAATTCAATAAACATTCTGTCGAATATTCTGAAACAGATTTGAATGGGAGCGGTTGCTGTCATGGGCAACAACAGTCCCCAGTCAAATTAGTTTCAATATACTTAATATCTTACGTGTATAGTTACCTTGAAATTAGGCTTGTGCGATTATGTGATTAAATCGAAAATCGCGATTATGATTGAAAATTAAATACTCGAATAATCATGAATAATTCTACGGCATAAAATATTTCAAAACCTACCTTTTAATTACTCTTTGATGCCATCGGTCACGGAAATTTACATTCTGCTCAGCGAATGCATGCCCATTTGCAGGCCAAGAGAAGACTATTTTTTGAAAATGTATCACTAGAATGACAGCCTCGAGAATCGAGCCAGGCATTCCAGTGACACATTTTCAAAGATAGCCTTTTCTTGGCCTGCAAATCGACATTTATCAACACCATTGCAGCTTTCGTCTTCGATATATTTTTTTGCTGTTATAAATGGGTAATTTGTACTCAAGCTGTTTAATCGAGTAATCGCGATTATTATTAAATAATCGATCGTGATTACTGAAAGCAATAATCGCTACTTGAAATACGGTGTTTAGCTAGAAATATGCTAGAAAAGAACTCCTCCATTAAATTGTTACCACTGTATTTGAAATGTGGATACCTTCATGAATAAGCTGTTGGTTAGATAATCTTATCTCTAAATGAAACTTGCTTTAGGACTAATGATTGTGGCTTGTGGACCACTAGCCTTAGTGAACCACCCTCATATGGAAGGATTGAAAGTGGATCCTCCACCATATTGTATTTCGAGGATGCTCTAATGTGTCACTGCTTGTGACCATGTACTTTGTGTCAGAGAAAACAATATTTTGATGGCGGACATGAAGGTGATAACTGATACAGCACCAGCTCCCCGTCAATTTAGCTAAGAATTTTTGCAAAAAATATTTTTAAATTGTAAATTAATCACAAAACACAATGTGGACACTTTCCTGATGGATTAGCCACCTTCGTGCCGGACATACGCCATTTTGATTGTGATATCAGCAAACAAGTGACATATTTCATTATGAATCCATATACTTGAGTATCAGATCGCATCTCTCTATTCGCCAGCAACCAAAGTTTGATTCTACCTGTAACAGATTAGATGGCATGGATTTAAACGAGTCTTTTAATAATCATGCAGAAGCAAGGACATTAGGTTGATGGTGAGATAATACTCAAACTTGTGAAAACTCATATTTTATAACAGATTTAACAGCATAGACATTGTGATTCTGATCCGTCAGAGAGAACACGCAGCGAGCATAATGCCGGAAGAATCAAGGCAGCGCTCGAAAATTAGAAAAGTATGGTGTTAGCCCAAAGGGGCAAGTACGCCATTTAAATTAGGTTACTCAACTGTACTTCCAGGTTGCCCGAATTTCTGTAAATTCTCTTGGAAATATGTGTTATTATTAGCTTGCAAGACTACAGGATCCTTGCCAATACTAACTCAATCATTATATTAACATTTTATCCCTCATATCGACCAAAACGGCTTCTGCCGTGGTCTTGAGAAATGTCCATTTGCAGACCAAGAGAAGACTATTTTTGAAAATTTACCACTAGAATGACTGGCTCGATAATCGAGCCAGTCATTCCAGTGGTAAATTTTCAAGAACAGTTTTCTCTGGGTCTGCAAATGGACATTTTCTATGAGAAAATTGAAATTTTCATGAAAGAATTTTAATGTTAAAGGAGTATTATTAAATAAAATACTTACTCAGCATGAGTACATATACACGCCCTGAAAATAACAAATTATCTAGTTTGTCCACCCCCCCCACGGGGCAACCAGCGTGTTAAATTTGGTTGCCCTGTAGTAAAAAGTGGTTGCCCCGGGCCGCAGGAACGGGTAATGTAATTTTCGTGGCTTGCAAGGGTACAAAAGGCCTACTGGAAAGCAGAAATATGAACCCTGAAAATTGGAAGTGATTTCTTGATATTCCAGACAATAAAATGATCGCCCTGAACGCTGATACATAAATGTAATCTGTAAAGACGCGGATGGTATGGTCCGCCCTATGGTATATTTGTCAGTTCTAGATTACCAAGAAATCCATTCAGGCAGCAGCAGCTTTTATTGAAATTAGTTTCAAAATATTCAGCAGCGTTTTGCCACGCATGTAGCGAATTTATTATATCTATTATATCTGTGGTAGTAGTAGTACTAGCAGCAGCAGTGAACGCACGCGTTTATTTAGCTCTGCAATTGATGCCCGAATTTGCTAGTTTCTAGCGCGATTTTGTAGATAAATTTTGTATATATATTTCGTATTGGCATTTCCTTTCAAACTTTATGTTTAATTTGTAAATTCTTGTCTTGGTTGGAGCGGATTTTGTGTCTCCATTTTCTAAAGGCACTCCTCTTAGCTGGCGGTTTCCGCCATTTAATAGGGCTCCTCTTTTCTCCCCGCACCAGTATGCTATTTCTATAGTTTGTTGGCTAGCTCATTATATTTGGCAAGATCGCTTGAGTGAGTAGATTTAATTCCTTTGTCAAGTGAAAGCGCAAGCCTAGTACTTTGATAATCTAAATCTTTATAGTCAGTTGGCTGTCCCCGGTCAACTCGAACAGACTAACAAATATACGACTGTAATATGTTAGTATGCATCAGGAACCCACTTTAATCGGTTAGGTGTTAGTGAACCACTTAATAAGTGGTTCAAACTAACAAATATACGACTGTACTCTCTATTCGTATATTCGTTGGTAGACATCAGGGTTTCAAAAGGGGACACTATTTTTTTAGTGTTTAGCTCTTTCCCCAACGTCTTGGTGTTATATAAGTATATATTTGTATTAAATATTGTAGTAGTATGGGTTTCCTCCTTTTATAAACCACCATGGCAACCTATAAGCGTACCCTAAGCCTTAAAATAACAACTAATGGGTGGGGTGTCACGGCTATCGACGTGTATCATGGGTTAAAGGACGTCGTTGGTGCGGGATCTGCTACTTTGCAGGGGCTTATCAATGTTACTAAAACTGTATGGAATGTAACAGTGTCAAATGAGGGGGTCAATGAAAAGCTTCTAGAAGATGTTCTTATTGTAAAAGGCGAAGTTTGTAACGTAGATGAAATCGAGTCAGATAGGTTGCTAGTGAAGATGAAAGTTCCACTAGAAATTCCAGATGGCAGAATCATGAATGAACTCAAGAAGTATGGCAACGTATCCCTTTGACAGAACGCTAGAAAACGGTGTAAGACGTATCTGGATTGCTAAAGTGGTTAGCCCTTTACCAAGCAGATTGACGCTTGATGGCAGCTTTGTCCTGCCCTTATGGTAAAAAGGGTAAATTGAAGAATGCCGGATCTGCCTAAGTACTGACCATTTTGCAACAGATTGTCCCAATCGAAACAAATGTTTGCTCTGTGGTTCAGTTGACTATTTTAAATGGCGCTGTCCAAAAAATCAAAACAAGCCCTCAGTATCAGGAGATAATCGCCCATTAAAGGTTGCAACTGAGTCAAATGCTTCTGAAGCAACCGCTACGGAAACTGTTGTTGTGGTTCATGGCACTGAAAATGACACAAACAAATCATCAAATCCTGTTAAAGTAACTACAGTTGATGAAATTCAAGTGTTAGAGTAGGGTATAACCTTAAGTCAAGAAAATAATCAAAATGCAGTGCAGCCAAATGTGGCTGTAAAAGACATGCAGAAAAATGATGATCTTATAGAAGAGCCAGTTTATAATTCCTTAGATGAATTAAAATTAGGACAGGATAAGTTTAGGACTCAGAATACGGAAAGTTCAGTCGATTTTCCGCTAAGCCCACTTGATTTAAGTCAGCTTGAAGATATGGTAAATGACGCTCATGCCAAATGTATCTTAAGTAGCAATAAGCGTCATAAAGAAGACAACAGCTCAGAATCTGAGATTGAAGTAAATGATATGGATGATGATACAATGTCAGTTGCAGAATCAGATGTGTCCATTCAAACACAGAGTTCACAGATGAAAGATGAAATGGTAATGTACCGATCAGAAGGGGGTGAAGTGTTAGTGCCATATGTAACGACGAGAGGCGTGAAATATCGTCTACTGCGCCATGATTCTGCTATTTCCAAATATGAATATTTGTCTGTGGTAGAACTAGGAAATATTGAATTTGCAGGAAAATTAGGTAAATGGTCTAAGAAACGAGCTAAAAAATCAAACTCAAGTTAATCTAATGATGGCGGTTGTAAACATCATTTTACAAATTATGATTATCTGCACCATCAATTGCAGAGGATTAAATACCGAATTCAAGCAGCGCCACTTGCTTGAAGAATTAACAAATGAGAGAGTTGATATTGCTTTTCTACAAGAGAAAAAAACTAAAAAAACTGAAGTGTATGAATCTCTCAAAAATATTTCAAAAGGGCAGCTATTTTATTCTTTATCACAAGATAATAGTTCGGGAGTGGCCATTCTTATCCTGCCCCGCTGTCTCAACTATGTTGACGTTATATCGTCGTCATCAGATACAAATGGACAATGGATTTGTGTGTCAATTGATGTACTAAACACAAGTTTATATTTGATGTGCCTTTATGCACCTACCTCTCATCAATTGCGGCGTGAATTTCTAAATGATGTTTCCACAATAATTCAAGACAGAACGCCTGAAAATCTAATTATGGGCGGTGACTTTAATTGCATATTAGATGAGGCTAAAGACAGAAACTCTAGGTCTAATTTTAATGACACATCGCATAATATTTTGAAACACATTTGTGAAAATAAAAGATTGTTAGACACTTATCGGATTGAAAATCCAGAAGGCCGGGAATTTACTTGGTTTGCAACCGATGGACGGTTAGCTTCAAGGTTAGACAGGATCTATGTAGAACGTTCATTGAAAGGTTACATGTGTAAAACTAACATAAAACCAGTAACTTTCTCTGATCACAATATGTTTTCCATCACATTAGACAATGCTGACTGGGTCAAACGAGGAGATGGGTTTTGGAAACCTAATGTAGCATTGCTACGAGATAGTTGCTATCGCAAATGTGTGGAAAGTTGTTGGAGGCATTAGGATGAAAGAAGAGGTTCGTATGAATGTATAAGAGACTGGTGGGAAGATGCTAAATCAGACCTGAAATATATTTTAAGGCAGTATTCCATTAGGAAAGCACGTGAAATACGAAAGCGTAAAAAGGCGCTTCAGAGGTCGTTGTGTAAAATTAATAAGAAAATTAATGATGGGGAATATAATTATTACGAACTATTAGTTAAATTAAAAGGTAGACTAAATGAAATAGAGCAATGTCAGTTTGATGGCGCCAAAATAAGGTCAAGAGCACAAATGCACACCGAGGGCGAAAAGCCTACACGTTACTTTTGTAACTTGGAAAAAGCAAGAGGTATAGAGCAATTAATGCGCTCACTGAAGACTAATTATGGAGTATCAGTGTGCTCAAATGCAGAAATGATGGAAACAGTATCCGAATTTTACAAATCTTTGTATAAATATGAGGGAAGCGATGAAACTGCAACTAGAGATGTTTTAGCTAATATAACGAATTGTGACCAATCAATAACAATTGATGATTTGACAAAATCCCTCAAAGGTATGAAGCTAGAAAAGTCTCCTGGATGTGACGGATTTCCAGTTGAATTTTATCAAACATTCTGGCACATATTTGGGCCAGTATTAGAAGAAATAGCAACCAGCATTTTTAAGCAAGGGCATCACCCTCCATCGATGGCCCAAGCATATGTTCGGCTTATATACAAGAGGGGTGACAGAAATAAAATACAGAATTATAGACCAATCTCTCTACTCTGTGTAGATTATAAGATTATTACTCGGGCACTAACATAAACTTGGCGCAGTCCTAGGCGAAGTCATTGATGATGATCAAACCTGCTCTGTGCCAGGAAGATCAATATTAAACAACACTTTGTTTATACGGGACATTATTCAATTAGTTGAAAAGGATTGTACCCCAGCAGCAATACTAGCACTTGATAACGAGAAGGCGTTTGACAGACTAGAATGGGATTTCTTGTTTATGTCTTTAGACCATATTGGCTTTGGTTCAAGATTTATTAAATGGGTAAATATTTTATTAACTGATATAACACGTTGCTATTTAGCAAACAATCAGCTATCCAAACCTGTAGTGTTGGAACGAGGTGTCAGACAGGGTTGCTCACTGTTCCCGATTCTATTAGTCATAGCTATAGAATCGTTGGTGGCCACATTGAGGCAACGCAATGACTTTCAAGGAATATGTATACGTGGTGTAGAAAGGCCACTAAAGATTTCTCAATATGCAGATGATACGACTGTGTTTGCCGGTAAAAATACGGATTTTAGATTTTTAAATGGGGTATTAACAGATTTTCAAAAAACATCAGGGCTTAAAGTCAATAAAGATAAATCTAAGGGATTATTTTTGGGCGATTAGAAGGGCAGAACTGATAATGTGATGGATATTAACTGCTCAAATGATGTCATAAAAATTTTGGGTATTTACTTTAGTAGAGGACAAAATGTATTACTAAACTGGGAAGAAAGGCTATCCAAGCTAAAGTGTGCATTACTAAATTGGAAACGACGTCGCCTAACTGTCTTTGGCAGGACATTTGTCCGTAATAATTAAATTTTATCTGGACTGTGTGATACCGCTTCTGTAGTTCATATGCCCAAATCAGTAGGGTCAAAGATCAACACGTTACTTTTGTCCTTCTTATGGGAGGACAAAGCCCATTTAGTCAATCCTCACCAATGAAAAGCATGCCAGAGGCCTGGATTTGGTTAATGTTTCAGCAAAGTGTGCTTCTTTAAAATTGAAATGCTTGAATAAGTTACTTACTTCAAACTCATCTTGGACAAGTGTTTTAAGGCCACTTCTCCAAAGGTACGGGGACCCATTTCCAGTAGAATGTTTATTTATGTGCAATAAACTGCCACCTAATCATCAAAAGATTCCAAATGTATATAAAGAACAGCTCCAAGCCTTAAAAATATTTACACGATCAATTCCACAACACAATTGTTGGGAAGATGCCTTAGAGCAACGTCTTTGGGGCAACGAGTTGATTCGGGATAATGATGATGTATTATATTTGCCCTCTATGGCCAAAAATGGTATTCAATATTTACGTGGCTTGGTAAATCCGAAATCTCGTAAATGGCATGCATCTAGAGACTGGTATAGCATTCTAATGCAAGGTCGGAGACAGACTCCTATTGTGGTTAGGCATTGAAACAATTTAGGATGCGCGCCAAAGAACTGGAAAAAGGCCCGGAAAGCAATACATCTACCTTGTCTACCAGGAAATGCACGGGACATGGCATGGCGATTACTCCATCGAAGGCTATGGGTCGGCCATCTTACTCATATGTGTAAAATAACAAGTACAGACCGGTGCTTATTTTGTAATACTGAGGAGGAAACGATAGCCCATATATTTACTCATTTGGGTATATATCAATATGCTCCTTGCTAAATTTGGAATCAAATATGTGAAATTAATGGCTGAAACAAGTATGTTCAAAGACTGCTCAACTATCGGACGAATCATTAATAGCAAGGAGAAAGAATTGTTAATAACCCTGTTATCTGTAGGAGTGTGGGCCATCTGGAAGCATCGGTTTTCAGAGGCCAGAGATAAAACAGGAAACAACCACCAAAGAGCCATACAAGCTATATTTCGATCATTGTTGATAAACTGCATTCATTGTGAATTTTACAGGCTAGTGGAACATGGAAAAGAAAGTAGATTTAAAGATGTATGGTGCAAAACTGGGCTAGTATCAATTGAACACGGATATCTAAAAATAGCAGAAGCAGAACTCGTATAAGCTAGCACACGCGCTACTTGTTGTATATTGATATATGGTATTTTAATTTACTTTAATTGACTTTATTTTAATATTTTAATGCCTTAGGAGAAGCTAATCTTGACGAATAACATAACCTAGGGAATCAGTATTTTTAAATATCAAATGAGCATCGCGTCAATATTCTGGAGGTGATCCGACTTTCGAGTTGATTAGGTTAACAGAGTATGACATCTTACATATATACGATTAGCATCCTGTTGTAAATGTTTACTGTAGGTGTGTTTGTTCCAGCGTAATTTGCAAAAACTTACAATGAAGTAAATTTAGAATGTGAACCCAAAGCGCCATCTATGTAGTTATAGTTTGTATACTTTCGCTTGGTGCATTATACTACATAAATGCTACTATGTCCGCTGGGTATTTAAGAATCGGCTAACTGGTGACAATGAGTGACCTTTTGTTACTTATTGACGAGTCACCTCGCCACTTGTTGGCGAGCTGCACTCGCAATTTGGGCCTACACTATATGGTGTGCTACGTTAAGCTACGTATGATCTACTTAGCCTGCCGGCCATGAATCGGCTCAATGGCGTCAATGATTAGCAGTAGCTTACTGTTAATTATTGATGAGTCGCTTTACCACTTGTTGGTTAGCCCTGCTCGCCATTTTGGCCTACTACTACACGGTGTGCAAATAGCAATGGCATTGTTGAATTATGTTATGTTATTAGCTCTTTATTAATTATGTTTTCTGTGTAGTTATGCCACGGTTGTGGTATATGATAATAGAGTATTTTGGCTTGCACTGTTTTGACATGTTAGGTTTGTATTGTTATTCTATTAATAAAGCCTGCTATTTCATCCGACTTTTTATGGGGGTTTGCAAGCCTTTTTAAAGGAGTTCCTCCGTAAAGTGGTAGTAGTAGTAGTAGTAGTAGTAGTAGTAGCAGCAGCAGCAGCAGCAGCAGCAGCAGCAGCAGCAGCAGCAGCAGCAACAGTAGTAGTAGTAGTAGTAGTAGTAGCAGCAGCAGCAGCAGCAGCATCAGCAGCAGTAGTAGCCGCATCGGCAGCAGTAGCCGCAGTGGCGGCGGCGGCAGCAGCAGTAGCCATGCCTTCCTCGACCCAGCGTCATCTGGCTCTGTTGATTATTATATCAATGAACTAATTTGTGTTGGCCCAGTTTGGTCGATGTACCTAGATGCATATCGAAACAAGCGTTATTATTTGCTTGAGAAATTTCTCTCTTTCCATACGAAAATAGCACTCTGGCCACTATGTCTCGACAGCTATTTTCGTTTGTAAAAAGAAGAACTGCATAAAACATACTATTCACTCAAATCTTTTAATAAAAATTGGGGTGAGTGGGTGGTTTGTTAAGCTCTGGGTGTTGGGGTGGGTATGGTGAGGGTGGGGTGTTGGTGGTGGTGGTGGAAATGCCACCGCTACCCCTGTTATTGGTGTATTCTAGACGCTAGATGGAAGGGATTATGACCATTGACCTTTCCAATGAAGACCGATGGAAAAGATAAGGTCAGAACTAAATTGACATCCAAGTTAGGAAAAGCAAATGCCTATGTCATGGCCATTGGGCATAATATAATGAGGCGACTATCATGCAGTATGCTCTCCGTGAGAATCCACAAGGGAAGTGTAAAATCTATGACCACATATAACACGGAGGAGGTCTCCAGTGATAAAAGTATGAACTATGGTTGCAAATGGAAATAGCTACAGAGAATGGATGGATCCGATCTGTCACTCAAGTACGTGCCATAATAATAAATAGATCACAGTAGGCTGACGTCACAATCAAAATGCATAATGAATGACACATCCAGTTCCGTAATGAATACTTGAACGTCAGTCAAGTGTACGAATTGCATGCATTTGATGGATTTACTATTGAATAAACATTTTCTTGAATATTTTGACACTAAATTGACCGGCAGCAACACTGACCAGTCAAATTAGTGTCAAAATATTCAACAGGTTACCTGTATTGTTACCGTGAAAATGGGATTCTCAGACTGAAAATTCGAGGTTCGAAGTATATAAATCGATCCCATCACGCGCAAAACCTGGGTAGAGCTTAAATGGGCGGGGCATAGCTAGAAGTGAAACCTTGTATTGACCTTTTCAGTCATGACAGAATAGAATTGGGAAAGGGTGTTGGCGATATAGATGTAATGTGCCAATAACCAATTTGGTCCATTTGTAAATGGCGCAGACCCGTATGCAAATTTGCTAACAGCGTGCCTATTTGTAAACGGCGCACGGCCTATATGTCAAGATAAAACTTTCACCAATAGTAAATGTAAATTATTTTTCTAATGCATGCACAATTATTGACTACCCATCTGAAGGAATGAGTGAATGAACGAACGGACAGATGGACGGGCAGACAAATAAATATGCAACAAACACAGGTATGAATGGATACACGCGTAAATACTAACAGACGTGTCTGAACAACTGAATGGATCGATGAAATGATCAACAAGACGAAATTATTGAATGGATGGATGTATTGCCTATTTGCGCAATTTTGACATCGGCATATGGGAAGTGCGCCATTTATAAACGGATGCGCCGATCAAATTGTCAAATGGGTCTGCGCCGCTTACAAATGAGCACACCGAACGAATTTGCCTATGGGCCGTGCACCGTTTACAAACGGGTTAGCCGATAACAAATTGGTATATGGGTCAGCGCCGTTTACAATCGGTCCTTCGCCGTTTTCAAACGGGCCCAATTGGTTATTGGGTCGCTACATTGACACCAAGGCCAACGTGATTAATTCAAGTCAAAATCTATTTAATTTATAGATTATTAATAATTTATTATAAGAATGATATATATAAAAATGCCGTATAATACAGATCCAGAACAATATGCTTTGGGAAAGTACACATTAATTCATATATATACACAATAATTAAACTATGTATTTAACTGCCTGCGCAATTTCTGCAGACGACATTTTCTATGTGGTTTAACTCAGGATATGCCGAATATTTTGAAAACAGGTTTACTGAATGTTATTGGTGACTATGCCACCAACAACTTTCAGCAAAATTATTTTCAAAATATTCAACAGATTCAGACATATTGCACATTGAAGTTATTGTAAGATTTTCCATGTTGTTTAACTCAGGATATGCCGAATATTTTGAAAATAATTTGACTGAATGTTGTTGGTGCCTAAGCCCCCAACAACTTTCAGTCAAATTGTTTTCAAACTATTCAGCAGGTTCAGCGCAATGTCACATTGAAGTTATTGTAAGATTTCTTGTAGCAGTGAGAGTCAAATGATTACTTGATTTGATTTTCGAAATCTAGTGGTTTTGTCAGTCTAACACGGCATTAACCCTTTTATGGCGAAGCTGGGCCAAAATCGGCCTCTGCGGTGACCTAGAGGAATGTTCATTTACAGAACACGAGAATACTATTTTAGCACAGTCTGTCATATAAGTCGTTAATTTTCAAAATAATGTCTTCTTTTGGCCTTAAATGGACATTCAATAAGCAGCTATTTTGACAAAATAAAGTTAAACAATGTAAGATTGATATTGTGCTTCCATCAATCCTCCCAATTTAATGTGCAGATGATATCTAACTTGATTTTAACATTCTAAATAATGGTTTTTCTATAATACGGTTCTTAGCCATATGAAAAGCAAAGCCCCAGAATTTCGAGCTTCATAATAGGCAGGATTATATAAGGCGCTGATAGGCAGGCTTTTGGACATTCGTATTCAAATGGTTAACCCCTTCCTGGTCCAGCTGGCCAAAACCGGCCTCTACAGTTATCTAGAGAAATGTCCAGATGAAGATCAAGCGAGGACTATTTTTAAAAATTTACCACTGGAATGACTGGCTCGGTAATCGAGCCAGCCACTCCAGTGTTAAATTTTTAAAAGTAGTCTTCTCTTGGCCTGCAAATTGACATTCAATAATTAAATATTTTTCTTTTCTTGGACAAATTTCGTGAGTAAAGGTTAAAGGTCAATTCCTGGATATTAGAACTTTGCCATGAGATAGACACGCTTGCAAGACAATGATACTTCATATTAAAGTGCTATACTCCGTCAGAGAAATAGAGTGATAATTCAAATGAATAATTAATTATATTAAAATTGAGATGAGTGTTTCAAACAAAATTATTCACAGATAATTTCACTAGTTACTTACGCATTGTATGTGCGTGCGTGCGTGCGTGCGTGCGTGCGTGCGTGCGTGCGTGCGTGCGTGCGTGCGTGCGTGCGTGCGTGAGTGCGTGAGTGCGTGAGTGCGTGAGTGCGTGAGTGCGTGAGTGCGTGCGTGCGTGCGTGTGTCAACGGATCAACTATCTACGTGATGGTGTTGTGTGCGTGCGTGTGATTTTTAGTTTGGGATCAAAAGGTCAAAATTCGAGGTCACTTAGTGCATATAGAAATACACTATTTAGCCATAAATCCGGGTACGCAACTAGGTAGAATCACCAAATTCGGCACCTATACGTTGGTATTATGAGTGGCTACAACATGTTTTAGTTTGGAGTCGAAAGGTAAAAATCGAGGTCACGGGGTCACTTAGTGCATACCAGAATGCAGATTTTCGTCAATAACTCTGCAATGCAAGAAGGTAGAATCACCAAATCGGTAACATACATTCATCTTGCAGTTTGTTAGAGGGAAAGTCTTGGTTCGGATTAATAGTTAAAAAAAATCTAGGTCACTGGGTGACTAAGTGCATCCCGAAATACACATTTTAGCCAAAAAAGTAGGTAGAACCAGCAGATTTGCCCCATCCTTTCATATTATAGGTAGCTAGAAGTTCTACGAGTTTCAGGACAAAGCATCAAATACCTTAGGTCACGGGGGTCACAAAGTGCATACTGGAATACACATTTTTGGTTATAACTCTGGAATTCAAGAAGGCCAAACAACCAGATTTAGCTCACGCATTCATATTGCGACAGCTTGTGATTGCTATGAGTTTGAAGTCAACAGATCAACTATCTACGCGACGGTGCCACTAAGTGCATTGTCAAGACAGCGCAAAGGCGTGAGTCAGCATCTCCCTCGAGTGCATTCTAGTTTATATAGTATTGCTAAGAAAATTCATGCAATCAAAATGTGACTAAAGCTTCACGTGTGCGCGTGCGCGTGCGCATGCGTGCACGTGTGCCTTCGTGTACGAGTGCGTGTACGTGTACTTGCGAGTACGTTCGTACGTGCTTGTGTGCGTGGAGCGAGTTTTCTGGCCCACATGTGGCTTGGTAAGGGAAGAAGGTTACTATTAAAGTGAGATATTGAACAACATTCGGTAGATTTATGACTGTATTTTAGATTGACGCCTTTCTTAATAATCAGAGATCAGTTGCATAAAGTCAATATAATATGGCAGTATAAATGAACCCCTCTTCTGTCAACAGCGCCTCAAAGCGCTCACAAGATGACTGTTATCAATTAACCCTTTTATTTGTCAAGATTTTTAAAGAAAATTAAAATATTTACTCAGTGAATGACCAGTGAACTGGGTTTTTTTTGGTAAATTTACCACTGGAATTTAGGAAAATATTTGTCAAAGAGTTATTTTTTGAACGGCTTGGCGATTATAGGGTTAATGGACTAGGAAATCTAAATTTATGCTTAGTCAGTGCCCATTTACAGGCCCAAGAGAAGACTATTTTTGAAAATTTAGCAGTGGAATGACTGGCTCGGTAACCGAGCCAGTCATTCCAGTGCTAAATTTTCAAAAGATCTCAAGATTACTGCAGAGGCGGTGTTACCATTGTCGTGACAAGTTCAGACAAGAGTGGTTAAGCATACGTAACAAAATTGCTTAAACATTATAAAATGACATCACTAAACAATGTACAGATACAGACAATATTACAATAATACAGACCATATTACAATAATAGAGGCAATATTACAATAATACGACAATATTTAAAATATTTCTACATATATTTATAATAATTATTTACATATAGTTTTAATCTTGTCTCCGGTGTTAATATAGGTAAAACATTTTTTTGATTTATAAACAGGGTTTGAAAGCTGTATTCTAACCCAAAAATTCACAACAGTTCTGTCCTAAAAATAATGCTATATGCCTAAGTGGGTTTTGGTATTTTAGAGATTTATTGCGGATAGCTGTAGATGCGAGTCAAATAATGATTGTTACTATGGCCCTGTTCTCACTGGAGACTTAACCGACGTAGCGCAATACTGAGGTATGGCGTTATTCCCGATTAACTCTCCAGTGAGAACACGACCTAAATCTACTCTGTGTATGGGATCGAGGTTTGACAGTCTTAGGCCGTGTTCTCACTAGAGACTTAACAGGTGTACCGCCATAGTGAGGTATATGGTGTTATTCCTGATTAACTCTCATTTAAAAAGACTTTGAAGGCAATGCCAGGAATATTACAATGTACATGCTCAAGTGTCTGAGAAACTTTGAGACAATATTGATGTCTGTTAGAGAAATGGACGTTCCCAGTTTATCCATCAATCATATGCTGTCATAATCAACTACGTGACGTGTAGGATGATGCAATAAATAATAATTAATGACGTCTTGAATGACGTAGATAAGTTCGTCACGAACCCTTAATGGAACTTTCCAGTTTATCCATCACTCATATGACGTCATAATGAACTAGGTGACGCGGAGACTGACAACATAATCAACCACATCATGAATGACGTTGATAAGTTCATCAAGGAAGCTTACTGATTGAAAAAATGAGCAGGTTCCTTTTTCGATTCAGTCTTATTGCACCCGAATAAAACTGCGGGGTAGTTGATGAATTTGAGGAGGCATACAGAATCGGCAGCGAAACCACAAGAAAGTAACACCACAAGATTAAATATAGGAAACTGCATACAGTCCTAGAAAATGCCACAGGCCAATGATTGTGGGTAATGGTGATTCATTTTCAACAACGGACAATAACTTTATAACAATCTGAAAAAGTCCGTTGTAAATGCAAAATTTAGCAAAATAATGAAATTTTGCAACAAGATGAAATTGGCCAGGAGATTGTTGGAGTCATTTGTACACGAATGCTTGGTAAATGGCAAGCTTTTAGTATGGGATAACGTGACACGTAGAAACATTGGCACACTCGAGACAGCCAATGGATGCTAAGGTTGGTAACACACTTGTAAAATCAGAGGAGAGACGGTTGCTACAGCGATTTGTGAAGTCGCCCAGATCTCGATTAAAAATAATACACTGAGATCTATGAATTTGTCATTATTCCTAGATCCCTGTTTGCACTTGAGGGGATGCTTCTATTGGTATTTGACAAAATTAAAATACTCCTCAACTGGAAACCAAGGTTCCAAATGATAGCATTACCTTGTCAAATCTGTTATAATCATAAACTAAATGGGTTTGGTAAATGCGATTTCCAAAAACTTTGTGAAAGAATTCATTAACAAACTTATCCAAGTAAGCTCTAGCTTTGATGAAATTCGACTTGTGCATTGACAGTTATCTTGAAAAATCATGAAAAGAGCAAAAGCTACTACCCCCACCCCCCACCCCCACCCCCTGCCCCCACCCACCACCACCCCACCTGTAAAACTGTACGTTAATTTCTACCCCATAAAATATAGGCCATTGAGACGTAATAAATTTCTGAAAGAACTTTTATCGTACACCAAAACAAAACATAATGGAGGATTCATGACGTCATAATTACCTACATGACCTGTAGGATGACGTCAGAATCAATTACGTCAGGAATGACGTAGATAAATTCATCACGCTTGATTGATGACGGACTAAGTGTTGTTGTACGAATTCTATGGCTTTACTATTTAATAAACATGCTGTTGAATATTTTGAAATGAATTTGACTGGGCACTACCAACAGCATACCGGGATAGTTTTCTGGAAATTGATAGTCAGGGAGTTGAGGGATCGATCGATCGCAATACGGGTGAAGTGTGGGTGGAGCTTAGCTAGAGGTTGGCGGGGCATAACCAAAACGGGATTTATCCATTGGTCTGGACTCCGTATACATCTCTAGTCGCATGAGATTACACCGCCTTAGAAGATATCATCTTTTAGAATTTAGTAGCCGAAAATCTGCTATTTTGAATTTTGGCAGGCATATTGGATTTAAACAACAGGTTCATAGTAATGTTTTAAGTAAATAAATACTTATGTTCACAAAACGTTTAATAAACTCGGAAAACGTCATTTTAAAGGATTTCCTAATCAGAAATCCGCCATTTTGGATTTTGGCAATAAAAAAATGGAACCCTATTTTTCTCCCATTATTGAGGTACTCAAAATAATAGATTCACTGTTAAATTGCTTTAATAAAGAGTTGACTCGGAATTAGATAGTGATGTATACTAATAATAGAATCAGGTAATTCCGCAGGATAAGAGGTTAACTCTAATAACATGCTCACATTTATAGGCGTTTCATTAACACCTATAAGGCAATAATAACACTAACCATTCAGAAATCATCGGTAGTTTCCGTAAATTCGATTCTAAACCCAGATTAGCGGAAACAACCGAGGAGCTACGAATGCATATTGCGCCACAGCCCTTGTATATTCCAAAATATTCTTCATCCCGTTATTGTTCACGGAAACTAACAAGCAATTCCGAGAGTAATACCGCGCGCCATGATTGTTTCTCAACCGCTACCTCCACAGGATTGAAAACGTTTCTCCTGGTTTTGCAGGAAGCTGTCGAATTGGTGTTTCCAATCAACAATGTAGTTTGTTTGCCATCTATGGAACTCTCTTTTCCACTCGAACTCAGCTTCAGTGATATCCCCTGAAAAATTAAACGTGACGAACACATTAGGCCTGCACGGACCTATGTAATGATTGTTACAATGACCATCAGCACATCTGTTCAGTGCCAAACACACACCCACTCATCATGGTCGTCGTCGTCGTCGTCGTCGTCGTCGTGAGCAGCAGCAGCAGCAGCAGCAGCAGCAGCAGCAGCAGCAGCAACAGCAGTGGCATCAGCAACACCGCCGCCGTCGTTGTTTTTCACCGCCGCCGCGACTACCACCACCACCACCACCACCACCACATCACCACACCATTACCACCATCACCACCACACCACCACACCACCACCACCACCACTAGCACAAAGGACCTTTCCATTTTTAGCTATGTCCTGCCCATCTCTGGCTAAGGTCCATCCACACCTCGCTCATCTTGGGATCGATTGATCTCTGAACTTCCTGACTATCAATTTCCAGAAAACTTTACAGGTAAACTGTTGATTATTTTGAAACTAATTTGACGGGGTGCCCAGTCAAATTAGTTTCAAAAGATTCAACAGCAAGTTTATTAAATAGTAAAGACATACAATTCGTACAACGTGTAGGACTATTAAGCGTTAAAGACAAGCCTAATATAATAATTTATGACGTAATGATTATGACGTCATAATACACGCCGTTTAGCCGAGTTTGACGCCATGTGACGTCAGATCATCGATGGACGCTCTGTAAAGGTGAATCACCGTCATTATTATCAACAGCTGTGTAATAATCGCCGCCGTGGCTATAACACTCGTAACTGACATAGCAGCGGGGCCACGACCACGACTTATTACAAAATGAGTAATCAAAACGAATTAGTATGTTAAACAGTATTTGTGAAGTAGTATAGCTAATTAAAGTATGTTAATTAAATCACACAAAAATAATTACCTGATTAATTTCGGTTAGTAACTTCTGTGTTAGTCTTCGAGGTCTTCTTGCGCAAACACTTTCGGAAGAGTTCAAATACATGCTGATAAAGATTATATACGAAAACTGAACACCGACTGGGACAACAATAAAATATGAAATGCACTCCATGCTGTTATATGGTTATGCGATAGAAAGCTGAATGAAAACTGACATTCTATTTCAAATAACATACATTCCGTTAACCCTTTCAGCCCGAAGAACCAAATACGATACGTCATTTACAATGTTACATTACTTCTTATTAGGCGGGGAGATGTTGACGGTTCCAACGCGTAATAGTTTCAAAATATGCTACAACCTTTCTGCATGGTCGCCTTGGAATATAGCGACCCATTCTAGCTATTTCCCGCCCATTTCTAACTAAGCTCCGCCCACTTTCCCCGTATCGAAATCAATTTAGATACTTCAAATCCTGAATTCCCATAATCCCCAATTCAAGGTAACTATCCAGGTGAGATGTTGAATATTTTGAAACTAATTTGACTGGGTCCTCTTGCTGCGTTGCAGCAATAGCGTCGAGTCTAATTAATTTCAAAATTTTCAACAGAATGTTGATTAAATAGTAAAGCCTTACAATTCGTACACTTGACGGAGCTAGACAAGTCACTTTGCATTTTGACACGTCAGCCTACATGTGACGTAATTGATTATTAAATCGTGTACTCGGGTGACAGATTGTTTCCCTCCACTGAGCGACTTCATGGTCTAATCAGTTTATCCATCTTATCCATTACTGCATCCCTCGATATTGTTTTATCACCGCAGATCATTTGATCTTCCAAATTTCGAAAATATTATAGTGACCTAATAATTTAGTTAAAACTAAATATTTTTAGTAGATAGTGTGTTAATTTCACGACATCACATCGACCAGACTTTATTTATTTTACTTATTTTAACTACTACTTTGAGATGGATGGCACCGAAGTGAATAATCGTCTGTAGCGCCTGTTCTAATTTTGTGGCAATTTACGTCAGTTGTCAAATCGCAACATACGTATAGGTAATAAAAACAGCATATTCTCATGTTTCAAATTAATATTAATCATTCTAGACCCTGAAACCGGTATTTCGTTTAAACCGGTTTGATTAGTAAAAACCGTCAGCGATTTTCGTGTAGCCCAAACGGCCCACCCCTACTTCCATTATTTAATACAATGTATGCGCTCTCAAAGAATTCGTTTTTGTTCATGGAACAGGGAGAGAGTGGTTTTTTAAGAGATCTAAAATAGTAGGCCTATACACTGAAATGAATGGTAAATAACGTACACATATAGCACCATAAGTCACAACAAGTCACGATGAGCTGCCAAGATGGCGACGGTACCTTCACAATGTACGGTACTAGGACGGGCCGTCGAGTATTTAAATGTAGTTTGGTAGTAAGTTTTTCTACTGAGATTTAGTGCAACTGCAGTATATTGTTTACATTTGCTTGAAGAAAATGGCGCAAATACATTAGGTGCTCAAAATAACACAAACCATGGAAACTTAGTCCTTACACACTACGTATCTCTCAGTATTTGTCATTCTATATGCATCTAACTGTCTGACTCCTGTAAGCCACAAGGCCGTAATTTCAATAGGGAATAACTCTGGACCTGCTGAATATTTTGAAAACAATTTGACTGAAAGTTGTTGGTGGATTTGCCACCAACAACTTTCAGTCAAATTATTTTCAAGATATTCAATATATCCAGAGTTAAAACCTTATGAAAATGAGGTCTGTAGGCGGACAATTCAAGCTGTATTGATGTTATTTAATATTATATATGTAATATCTTGATGATTATTACCAAAAATGTCTAAGTGAAAGTCGAAACGTTTACAAAATAATCAGTTACTGGTAAACTTAGTTCCACTTATCTCCGACTCTGTGAATTCAGAATAAAAACGGCTGTCGTAGAGTAAACATGTGTTGTAGAGCACACATATACATTAGACAAGTCACTCCTGTTCCTAACCTAATTAATAATACTCGTTACATTTTCCGTACACTTTGTCTTATTTTTGGTAAACTTGGCCGAGAATTTGACAAATGCTCAGAAATGGCACCGGTAAAATATCGTTTCTATGCATCGCCAGTGAGTGTTGCGTTCTGGGATACGGTGCAATTTAGGTAAAGTACGGGTACCAGTATCGAGGTACTCAGATTAAAGGTATCACGTGATTGATTTACTTGTCTACACATGCGCGCACTTTTACGCTCGCGTGATGTAGGAGTAGTCGAGTCGGATTTGTAGCACGTGATGCCGTAAATCCGATTATACTCTCGGCGTTAGGATATCCAGTAATCCGACTAAGTATCAGAACTTTCTCTTACAAGCGTAAGTATTGACATGTTCTCACTAGAGACTTAATCAGGAATAACCATCATACTGAAGTATGGCGTTACTCTCGATTAACTCGCCGGTGAGAACACGGCTTATGACACATGCGCTATATATGTCTGGGTTTCTTCTAGTCTAATCTAGTTCATTTTGACGAGCTTTACATGTAGCGATTTTATTCGGATACGGACAGCATTCGGATGTGGGATTCCTTGAAAATGACGTTTTCATTACGTCATTCATGGGCTTTCCCCAAATGGACACTATTATTCTGTACATGTGTTCCAATACATAGGTTAAATTCATAGTAAGCGCGCTGGAATGTGAAACTCACTGAAAGGCTGATAGACTATTTTAGAACATATTCGTGCTAGTAGTAGTAGCAGCAGCAGCAGCAGCAGCAGCAGCAGCAGCAGCAGCAGCAGCAGCAGCAGCAGTAGTAGTAGTAGTAGTAGTAGTAGTTGTAGTAACAACAGCAGCGGCGGCGGCAGCGGTTGTGCTGGTGGTAATAGTAGTAGTAGTAGTAGTAGTAGTAGTAGTAGTAGTAGTAGTAGTAGTAGAAGTAGTAGTAGTAGTAGTAGTAGTAGTAGTAGTAGTAGTAGTAGTAGTAGTAGTAGTAGTAGTAGTAGTAGTAGTAGTAGTAGTAGTAGTAGTAGTGTTAGATCTGCAATAGCTGCCCGAATTTGTTAGTTACTAGCGTGATTTTGTAGATAAATTTTTATACATATATATCGTATTAGTATTTCCTTTCAAACTTTATGTTTAATTTGTAAATTCTTGTCTTGGTTGGAGCGGATTTAGTGCCCCCATTCTCTAAAGGCACCACTCTTAGCTGGCGGCTTCCGCCCTTTAATAGGTCTCCTCTTACTGTGGTCAATGCACTACATTTCTCCCCGCGCCAGTATGGTATTTCTATAGTTCATAGGCTAGCGCATCATATTTGGCAAGATTGCTTGAGTGATTAGATTTAATTCCTTTGTCATTTGCAAGCGCAAGCTTAGTTCTTTAATTATATAAATCTTTATAATCAGTTGGCTGTCCCCGGTCAACTCGAACAGACTAACACATATATGAGTGTACTATCTATTCCTATATCTGTTAGTAAACTTTAATCGGTTAGGTGTTAGTGAACCACTTAATACGTGGCTCAAACTAACAAATATACGACTGTACTCTCTATTCGTATATTTGTTGGTAGGTGTCAGGGTTTCAAAAGGGGACACTATTTATTTAGTGTTTAGCTCTTTCCCTGACGTCTTGGTATTATATATTTGTATTACCCCTTATATATTGTAGTAGTATGGGGTTCCTCTTTTTATAAAACACCATGGCAACCTCATACAAGCGTACCCTGAGTCTTAAAATCATGACAAAGGCTTGAGGTGTTTCGGCAATTGAGGTGTAACATGGGTTGAAGGATGTAGTTGGGGCAGGGCCACGGGTCCTTCAAGGTCTCGTTAACGTTTCCAAACTGTAAGGAATGTCACCGTGGTTAATGAAAGTGTGAAGGAAAAGTCGCGCGACGAGGTCCTTGTCGTAAATGGCGAGGTGTGTAATGTGGAGGAAATAGATTCTGATCGTCTATTAGTCAAGATGAAGGTTCAATTAGAGATCCCAGATGACCGGGTTATCAATGAATTGATCAATTACGGCAAAGTGGACAAAGTAGAACACGAGACCTATCCATTTGATCGAACCTTAGAAAATTGCATCAGAAGAATTTGGTTCGAAAAGGTAGAACAACCTCTCCCAAGTAAGGTCACGATAGATGGTCGATTTATCTTGCCATTATGGTACAGGGGGCAAATCAAAGAGTGTAGAATCTGCTTAAGCACAGAACATCTTGCAACAGATTGCCCTAACAAAAACAAAAGTCTAGTTTGTGGATCATCTGATCATTTTAAGTGGTGATGCCCGCAGAACAAATATGTCAAAAAGGGTGCTGATAAAAGTGCAGAGCAAGTTGTCTCTAAAGAGAATGTCATAGAACCGGTAGCTGCTGAGATTGTAGCTGAAATCCATGTTAATGGGAAGCACGTTGCTAAAGAAAATGTCATCGAACCAGTAGTTGCTGAGATTGTAGCTGAAGTCCATGTTAATGAGAAGCATGGTGAAAAAACTAAGAATCCAATCGCTGTAGTTGTAGGCGATGAAATAGAGGTTCTAGATGAGGGGCTAAGTCTTACTCCAGTAACAAGTCAATCCAAGTCTGATGTCAGAGAGGCTAATTCCACACAAGTTGAAGATGATGATCAATACCCTCTTGAAGGGAGTTTTAATTTTGGACAAGTAAAATTCAGGTCGCGAGATACTGAAACTAACTTTGATTTTCCACTGAGTACACTCAATCTAGACGATTTAAATAATATAGAGAAAGTAATTGGTGTCTCGGATCGATTGAGTGGAACAACGCGACAGAAAGATGGAGAGAGTTCTGAATCAGAAATAGAGGAAAGTGATATAGAAGACGATAATAGGTCAGTCGCTGAATCCGATATATCCATTCAAACACAGAGTTCTAAATCACCCGATGAAATGGTCATGTACAGGTCAGAGGCAGGAGAGGTGTTAGTTCCATATGTGACGGCAAAAGGGGTTAAATATAGGCATCTGCGTCATGATTCAGATATATTAAAATATAAGCATTTGGAAAAGGTTGAACTAAGTAGTGCAGCTTTTGCGAGTAAAATAGGTAAATTGTCTAAGAGAGGGTCGAAAACCCCAAAATCTAGTTAGCTTAATAATGGCGGTTATACACATCATTTTATTACTTTTTATGCTAATTTGCACACTCAATTGTGGAGGCTTAAAAGTGACATAAAGCAACGTCACTTACTAGAGACTCTGAAAAATGAGCAGATTGACATTGCTTTGATACAGGAAACAAAAATTCAGGATTTAGAAAAGATTTCTAGATCCAGAATATTCTATTCGTTATCTCAAGATAATAGTGCAGGCGTAGCAATTGTTATACTCCCTCGTTGTTCAGCCTATGTAAATATAATCTCTTCAGTATCAGGTGCAAATGGTCGCTGGGTGAGAGTCACGCTAGATATACAACAAACACGTTTCACGTTGCTGTGTGTATATGCACCTGCGTCTCATCAACTACGTCGTACTTTTTTAATGAGATGTCTACAACAGCACTAGATAACATCACTGAAAACCTAGTAATGGGTGGTGACTTTAATTGTGTCGTAGACAAGGAAAATGACAGGAATGCAACTTTAACTTATACTGATACATCACATAGACTCTTAAAAGAAATATGTGATAATGAAAATTTAGTTGACACCTATAGAAATATCCAAACCTCATGGTAAAGATCTTACATGTTTTTCGGCAGATGGTAAAGTTGGTTCAAGGATCAACAGAATTTATGTGAATAGTTTGTTGACAGGGTACTGGAGAGATGTGAATATTAAGCCAGTCGCATTCTCAGATCATAACATGGTTTGTGTAACCTTTGCCAATGCTGATTGGGTAACAAAAGGGGTTGGGTTTAGGAAATTAAACACAACACTGTTGGGAGAAGAATTTTATAAGAATAATATAGAGAGATGTTGGCAACATTGGATTAATAGGAAAGCATCATATAAGAGCACATTGCAATGGTGGGAGGATGTAAAACTGGATTTAAAGTATGTTTCCCGAAAGTATGCTATTAGAAAAGCACGGGAAATATGCAAACGCAAGAAAACACTTCATCGATCACTGATGAAAATTAATGCTAAAGTAAATAATAGTGAAGATAATTATTATGAATTACGGGTTAAAATTAAAAGTAAAATAAGAGATATAGAACAATATGAGTTTGAGGGTGCAAAAATTAGAGCAAGAGCCCAGATGCACGCAGAAGGGGAAAAGCCAACCCGATATTTTTGCACATTAGAAAAAGCATGGGCAATAGATAAGGTGATGTGCTCATTAAACATGCCGGATGGTTCAACCATCTTTACCAACAATGGAATGAGTACTATTGTATGCAATTACTATGAGTCATTGTACAAGTCAGAGGGAATTGATGAAGATGCAAAATTGGATTTGTTAGCAAATATAGACAAAAAGGTGTCAGACACAGGCAGTGAATTTTTTGATCAACCCTTAACACTAGAAGATTTAACTAAATCCCTTAAAGGTATGAAACTAGAAAAATCACCGGGCTGTGATGGCCTTCCAGTTGAATTTTACCAAATGTTTTGTCACATTGTAGGTCCAATAATGGAAGAATTAGCCACATAAACTTTTGAGAAAGGCTATTTACCACCAACTATGGCTAGGGCATACGTAAGGCTAATATATAAACGAAATGACAGACGTCTAATTCAGAATTACAGACCAATTTCTCTACTATGTATAGACTACAAAATAATATCCAGAGCACTAACATTGAAACTAGGTAGTGTTTAAGGAGAAATCATTGGAACATAGCAGACATGTGCTGTACCTAGGAGGACAATTTTAACCAATACCATGTTAATAAGAGACCGTATACAATTGGTTGAGAAGGATAGCATCCCTTCAGCTGCCTTGGACAACGAAAACTCATTTGACCGTGTGGAATGGGATTTTCTTTTTAATTATTTGCAATCGTTTCGGTTAGGCTCAAACTTTATTAAATGGGTTAAGATTTTATATACGGATATCAAGAGTAGCTATTTAGTGAACAATCAATTATCCAGAGAAATGGTCTTAGAATGTGGTGTTAGACAGGGGTGTCCCCTATCGCCATTATTATTTGTTATTGTGATGGAATCCCTTGGCATAGCATTGAGGCAAAATAATAACTTTCAAGGCATATGTATTCATGGCATAGAAAGACCACTTAAGCTGTCACAATATGCTGATGACACAACTGTGTTTGCTAGTTCAAACACTGATTTTGCAATTTTAAACCACGTACTAGAAAAGATCCAAAATGCATCTGGTATGAAAATCAATAAAGGAAAATCCAAAGGATTATTTTTGGGGCCATGGAAAGAGCGGAATGACCAGCCACTTGAAATCAATTGGTCTAATGATACCATTAAGATTCTAGGCATCTATTTTAGCAGGAAACCGAATACCACATAAAATTGGAATGAACGAATATCTAAGCTTAAGAGAATATTAGCAAATTGGAAGCGTCGTCGTCTTTCAATTTTTGCTAGAGTGTTTGTTGTCAACAACTTGGTATTATCTGGGCTATGGTATACAGCATCTGTTGTACACATGCCAAAACATGTAGAAAAGGAGATTATTGATTTGATATTGTCATTCATATGGGAAGAAAAGAATCATTTAGTTTCCCATCGAGTTCTCAATAATGCTAAGTTAGAAGGAGGACTTGATTTAATTGATATTAAAGTGAAATGTGTTTCTTTAAGGTTACAATTTTTAATGATCTTATTACATCAGATGAGACGTGGGCATGTGTTTCACGAGCTCTCATGGAGAGAATTGTAAAACCATTTCTGCCGGAGCATGTTTTTACGTCAAAGAAGCCACCTCCGAATAGCCAAATGATACCAGATGTATTTAAAGATCAAGTTAATGAGTTAGAAATATTTTGGAGTGAATCCCATTGTTCTAGAAACGTCTTATTTAGAGAATTTGGATCAAGCGGTATAAATATCATAAAGTCTGAAAGGACTATTTTAATAACAATGCTAACCATAGGTATTTGGGCCATTTGGAAACATCGGTGTGCACAGACGAAAAATCCATCTATGGGCAATCACAATAGAGCAATAAAGGCAATATTTCGTTCATTGCTGCTGAATCATATTCCTTGCGAATATTTTAGATTAAAGCAGCATGGTAAAGAAAAAGTATTCAAGGACATATGGTGCAAAACAAACATAGTTTCAATAGAGTTGGGAACTGTAAAAATAAATGAGCATGCACTAGCTTAAATCATTTATTACTACAGCTGATTTATCTGTGTCTTAATTAATCTGTGTCATGTAATTCATTTTAGTCTGCACTTTGATATTGTTATGTTTAATAATGTATGTTAACAAATAAACAGACTGGGGTCATTTAATAATCAATCGATAAAGTAAGTTGCCATTGAATTATAAAATCGTCCCGGGTAATTTTGGAAACTTGAACATGGTTTTATAGGGTTATTTGTTCCCGGGTAATTTACAAAACCGTACAACAAAGTAAATCAAAAATGTAAACAAGAGCGCCATCTATTTCCATCTATTTTTCTGTAATTTTCCTGCTGATTATATATGTTATGCTACCCAAATGCTACTACGCCCGCTGATCTTTAAAGAATCAGCCCACTGGCGTCAATGATTGACTTATTTGTCATTGATTGACGAGGCACCTTTCATTTGTTGAATAGTTGCACTCGCCACACGGGCCTACTACCACACATGGATTGAATGGTAATTTGCAAAACCTTACAGTAAAGTAAATCGAAAATGTAAACAAGAGCACCATCTATTTTTCTGTAATTTTTCTGCCGACTATATGTATTATACTACCCAAATGCTACAACGCCCGCTGATCTTTAAAGAATCAGCCCACTGGCGTCAATGATTGACTTATTTGTCATTGATTGACGAGGCACTTTTCATTTGTTGGATCGTTGCACTCGCCACACGGGTCTACTACTACACCTGGATTGAATAGTAATGCCTTTGTTAAGTTTTGTTTTGCTATCGGATCTTTATCAGCTTATTGTTTTGTATCTATACTATTTAAGCCATATGTATTTATAGATTGTATTAATGCTCATTATTTATCTTTTGTTTTGGTGTAATATTAATCAGGCTTACTAGTTCACCATTTTTTTTCTGGGGGGTTGCAAGCCTTTTTAAAGGAGTTCCTCCGTGAAGTTTGTCCGACTGCGTCAGCGTCGGATTTTAAAGAACGAAAAGAAAAAAAAGTAGTAGTAGTAGTAGTAGTAGTAGTAGTAGTAGTAGTAGTAGTTGTAGTAGTAGTAGTAGTAGTAGTAGTAGTAGTAGTAGTAGTAGTAGTAGTAGTAGTAGTAGTAGTAGTAGTAGTAGTAGTAGTAGTCGAAGTGAACGCACGCGTTTATTTAGCTCTGCAATTGCTGCCCGAATTTGCTAGTTTCTAGCGCGATTTTGTAGATAAATTTTATACATATATTTCGTATTAGTATTTCCTTTCAAACTTTATATTTAATTTGTAAATTCTTGTCTTGGTTGGAGCGCATTTTGTGTCTCTATTTTCTAAAGGCATTCCTCTTAGCTGGCGGTTTTCGCCATTTAATAGGGCTCCTCTTACTGTGGTCAATGCAATACATTTCTCCCCGCGCCGGTCTGCTATTTCTATAGATCGTAGGCTAGCGCATTGTATTTGGCAAGATCGCTTGAGTGAGTGGATTTAATTCCTTTGTCATTTGTAAGCACAAGCCTAGTTCTTTAACTATATTACTCCTTATAGTCAGTTGGCTGTCCCCGGTCAACTCGAACAGACTAACAAATATATGACTTGACTATTTAATCATATATTTGTTAGCATACTTTAATCGGCTAGGTGTTAGTGAACCACTTAGAAAGTGGTTCAAACTAACAAATATACGACTGTACTCTCTATTCGTATATTTGTTGGTAGACGTCAGGGTTTCAAAAGGGGACACTATTTATTTAGTGTTTAGCTCTTTCCCCGACGTCTTGGTGTTATATATTTGTATTATATGTTGTAGTAGTATGGGGTTCCTCTTTTTATAAAACACCATGGCAACCTCATATAAGCGTACCCTGAGTCTTAAAATCACGACAAAGGCTTGGGGTATTTCGGCAATTGAGGTGTATCATGGGTTGAAGGATGTAGTTGGGGCAGGGCCACGGGTCCTTCAAGGTCTCGTTAATGTTTCCAAATCTGTATGGAATGTCACCGTAGTTAATGAAAGTGTGAAGGAAAAGTTGCTCGACGAGGTCCTTGTCGTGAAGGGTGAGGTGTGTAATGTGGAGGAAATAGATTCTGATCGTCTATTAGTCAAGATGAATGTTCCATTAGAGATCCCAGATGAACGGGTTATCACTGAATTGATCAAGTATGGCAAAGTGGACAAAGTAGAACACGAGACCTATCCATTTGATCGAACCTTAGAAAATGGCATCAGAAGAATTTGGTTTGAAAAGGTAGAACAACCTCTCCCAAGCAAGGTCACCATAGATGGTCGATTTATCTTGCCATTATGGTACAGGGGGCAAATCAAAGAGTGTAGAATCTGCTTAAGCACAGAACATCTTGCAACAGATTGCCCTAACAAAAACAAATGTCTAGTTTGTGGATCATCTGATCATTTTAAGTGGCGATGCCCGCAGAACAAATATGTCAAAAAGGGTGCTGATAAAAGTGCAGAGCAAGTTGTCTCTAAAGAGAATGTCATAGAACCGGTAGCTGCTGAGATTGTAGCTGAAATCCATACTAATGGGAAGCACGTTGCTAAGGAAAATGTCATCGAACCAGTAGTTGCTGAGATTGTAGCTGAAGTCCATGTTAATGAGAAGCATGGGGAAAAAACTAAGAATCCAATCGCTGTAGTTGCAGGCGATGAAATAGAGGTTCTAGATGAGGGGCTAAGTCTTACTCCAGTAACAAGTCAATCCAAGTTTGATGAGAGAGAGGCTAGTTCCACACAAGTTGAAGATGATGATAAATACCCTCTGGAAGAGAGTTTTAATTTAGGACAAGTAAAATTCAGGTCGCAAGATACTGAAACTAACTTTGATTTTCCACTGAGTACACTCAATCTAGACGATTTAAATAATATAGAGAAAGTAATTGGTGTCTCGGATCGATTGAGTGGAACAAAGCGACAGAAAGATGGAGAGAGTTCTGAATCAGAAATAGAGGAAAGTGATATAGAAGACGATAATATGTCAGTCGCTGAATCTGATATATCCATTCAAACACAGAGTTCTAAATCACCTGATGAAATGGTCATGTACAGGTCAGAGGCAGGAGAGGTGTTAGTTCCATATGTGACGGCAAATGGTGTTAAATATAGGCATCTGCGTCATGATTCAGATATATTAAAATATAAGCATTTGGAAAAAGTTGAGCTAAGTAATGCAGCGTTTGTGAGTAAAATAGGTAAATGGTCTAAGAGAGGGTCGAAAAAACCAAAATCTAGTTAGCTTAATAATGGCGGTTTTACACAGCATTTTATTACCTTTTATGCTAATTTGCACACTCAATTGTAGAGGCT
The DNA here is from genome assembly GCA_034401795.1 of Chaetoderma sp. LZ-2023a. Classification (NCBI taxonomy): domain Eukaryota; kingdom Metazoa; phylum Mollusca; class Caudofoveata; order Chaetodermatida; family Chaetodermatidae; genus Chaetoderma; species Chaetoderma sp. LZ-2023a. The sequence continues at coordinate 72,250,926 of CM067368.1, read as the reverse complement.
TAAATAGTGACATAAAGCAACGTCACTTACTAGAGACTCTTAAAAATGAGCAGATTGACATTGCTTTGATACAGGAAACATAAATTCAGAAGTCAGAATTATACGATAATTTAGAAAAGATTTCTGGATCCAGAATATTTTATTCGTTATCTCAAGATAATAGTGCAGGCGTAGCAATTGTTATACTCCCTCGTTGTTCAGCCTATGTAAATATTATCTCTTCAGTATCAGGTGCAAATGGTCGCTGGGTGAGAGTCACGCTAGATATACAACAAACACGTATCACGTTGCTGTGTATATATGCACCTACATCTCATCAACTACGTCGTAATTTTTTTAAGGAGATGTCTAAAAAAGCACTAGATAACATCACTGAAAACTTAGTAATGGGTGGTGACTTTAATTGTGTCTTAGACAAAGAAAATGACAGGAATGCAACTTCAACTTATACTGATACATCACATAGACTCTTAAAAGAAATATGTGATAATGAAAATTTAGTGGACACCTATAGAATATCAAAACCTCATGGTAAAGATCTTACATGTTTTTCGGTAGATGGTAAAGTTGGTTCAAGGATCGACAGAATTTATGTGAATAGTTTGTTAACAGGGTACTGGAGAGATGTTAATATTAAGCCAGTTGCATTCTCCGATCATAACATGGTTTGTGTAACCTTTGCCAATGCTGACTGGGTAACAAAAGGGGTCGGGTTTTGGAAATTAAACACAACACTGTTGGGAGAAGAATTTTATAAGAATAATATAGAGAGTTGTTGGCAACATTGGATTAATAGGAAAGCATCATATAAAAGCACATTGCAATGGTGGGAGGATGTTAAACTGGATTTAAAGTATGTTTCCCGAAAGTATGCTATTAGAAAAGCACAGGAAATACGCAAACGCAAGAAAACACTTCATCGATCACTGATGAAAATTAATGCTAAAGTAAATAATGGTGAAGAGAATTATTATGAATTACTGGTTAAAATTAAAAGTAAAATAAGAGATATAGAACAATATGAGTTTGAGGGTGCAAAAATTAGAGCAAGAGCCCAGATGCACGCAGAAGGGGAAAAGCCAACCCGATATTTTTGCGCATTAGAAAAAGCACGGGCAATAGATAAGGTGATGTGCTCATTAAACATGCCGGATGGTTCAACCGTCTTTACCAACAATGAAATGAGTACTATTGTATGCAATTACTATGAGTCATTGTACAAGTCAGGGGGAATTGATGAAGATGCAAAATTGGATTTGTTAGCAAATATATACAAAAAGGTGTCAGACACAGGCAGTGAATTTTGTGATCAACCCTTAACACTAGAAGATTTAACTAAATCCCTTAAAGGTATGAAACTAGAAAAATCACCGGGGTGTGATGGCCTTCCAGTTGAATTTTACCAAAGTTTTGGCACCTTGTAGGTCCAATAATGGAAGAATTAGGCACTGAAATTTTTTAGAAAGGCCATTTACCACCAACTATGGCTAGGGCATACGTAAGGCTAATATATAAAGGAAATGACAGACGTCTAATTCAGAACTACAGACCAATTTCTCTACTATGTGTAGACTACAAAATAATATCCAGAGCACTAACATTGAAACTAGGTAGTGTTTTAGGAGAAATCATTGGAACAGAGCAGACATGTGCTGTACCCAGGAGGACAATTCTAACCAATACCATGGTAATAAGAGACCTTATACAATTGGTTGAGAAGGATAGCATCCCTTCAGCTGTGATTGCCTTGGACAATGAAAAGGCATTTGACCGTGTGGAATGGGATTTTCTTTTTAATTCTTTGCAATCGTTTGGGTTAGGCTCAAACTTTATTAAATGGGTAAAGATTTTATATACGGATATCAAGAGTAGCTATTTAGTGAACAATCAATTATCCAGAGAAATTGTCTTAGAACGTGGGGTTAGACAGGGGTGTTCCCTATCGCCATTATTATTTGTTATTGTGATGGAATCACTTGGCATAGCATTGAGGCAAAATAATAACTTTCAAGGCATATGTATTCGTGGCATAGAAAGACCACTTAAGCTGTCACAATATGCTGATGACACAACTGTGTTTACCAGTTCAAACAATGATTTTGCAATTTTAAACCACGTACTAGAAAAGTTCCAAAATGCATCTGGTTTGAAAATCAATAAAGGAAAATCCAAAGGATTATTTCTGGGGCCATGGAAAGAGCGGAATGACCAGCCACTTGAAATCAATTGGTCTAATGATACCATTAAGATTTTAGGCATCTATTTTGGCAGGAAACCGAATACAATACAAAATTGGAATGAACGAGTATCTAAGCTTAAGAGAATATTAGCAAATTGGAGGCGTCGTCGTCTTTCAATCTTTGGTAGAGTGTTTGTTGTCAACAACTTGGCATTATCTGGGCTATGGTATACAGCATCTGTTGTACACATGCCAAAACATGTAGAAAAGGAGGTTAATGAGTTGATATTGTCATTCATATGGGAAGAAAAGAATCATTTAGTTTCCCATCGTGTTCTCAATAATGCTAAGTTAGAAGGAGGACTTGATTTAATTGATATTAAAGTGAAATGTGTTTCTCTAAGGTTAAAATTTTTGGATGATCTTATTACATCAGATGAGATGTGGGCATGTGTTTCACGAGCTCTCATGGAGAGAATTGTAGAACCATTTCTGGCGGAGCATGTTTTTACCTCAAAGAAGCCACCTCCGAATAGCCAAATGATACCAGATGTGTTTAAAGATCAAGTTAAGGGGTTAGAAATATTTGACAGATACATGCCTCCACCTACGTGCTGGAAGGAAGTACTAGAACAGCAATTGTGGGGCAATAGTAATATATGTTATAACAATGCAGTACTTTATCTACCGTCCTTTGCAAAATATGGCATTCAACATTTATCGGATATGATACACCCTCAAACACGTAGATGGATTTCAATGCAAGACGTAGCTAGAAAAACACATATGAGGCATATAGATGTCCAGCGGTTGCTAAATAAAATAAAACATGCTGTACCAATTGAATGGTTTCGTCTGCCAAATGTAAATAATAATAGTTTGACTCCACAACCCGCATTAGTTCTTGATGATGAGATGTTAAAATACAAGATGAGATCCAAGGAATGGTACCATATTATGAGACGAAAACAAGTAACACCTCCCATAGCAATTAGGAGATGGGATGACTCAAGCTATAAACCATCCAGTTGGAAAAATGTATGGAAAATCTTACATTCTCCATCCATACCAAATATGGCTCGTGATTTATTGTGGCGATTACTACATCGACGGCTATGGGTGGGACACTTGACATACAAGTGCAATATTACGACTTCTGATAGGTGTTACTTATGTCAAACAGACGAGGAAACAATCGAGCATTTATTTGCGGAATGTCCAATATCGTCACAATTTTGGGACTATATCAGCCAAATCTTGGCAAAATTTGGAGTGAAGCCCATTGTTCTAGACACGCATGTAGTCTTATTTAGAGAATTTGGATCAAGCGGTGTAAATATCATAAAGTCTGAAAGGACTATTTTAATAACAATACTAACCATAGGTGTTTGGGCCATTTGGAAACATCGGTGTGCACAGACGAAAAATCCATCTATGGGCAATCACAATAGAGCAATAAAGGCAATATTTCGTTCATTGCTGCTGAATCATATTCCTTGCGAATATTTTAGATTAAAGCAGCATGGTAAAGAAAAAGTATACAAGGACATATGGTGCAAAACAAACATAGTTTCAATAGAGATGGGAGCTGTAAAAATAAATGAGCCTGCACTAGCTTAAATCATTTAATTACTACAGCTGATTTATCTGTGTCTTTTAATTAATCTGTAATTCATTTTAGTCTGCACTTTGATATTGTTATGTTTACTAATTCATGTTAAGAAATAAACAGACTGGGGTAATTTAATAATCAATCGATAAAGTAATTTGCCATTGAATTATAAAATTGTCCCAGGTAATTTTAGGAATTTTCACAGAGTTTTATAGGGTTATTTGTTCCAGGGTAATTTACAAAACCTTACAACAAAGTAAATCAAAAATGGAAACAAGAGCGCCATCTATTTCCATCTATTTTTCTGTAATTTTCCTGCTGACTATATATGTTATGCTACCCGAATGCTACTACGGCCGCTGATCTTTAAGACTCAGCCCACTGGCGTCAATGATTGACTTATTTGTCATTGATTGACGAGTCACTTTTCATTTGTTGAATAGTTGCACTCGCCACACGGGCCTACTACCACACATGGATTGAATGGTAATTTACAAAACCTTACAATAAAGTAAATTGAAAATGTAAACAAGAGGGTCATCAATTTTTCTGGAATTTTTCTGCCGACTATATGTATTATACTACCGAAATGCTACTACGCCCGCTGATCTTTAGAGAATCAGCCCACTGGCGTCAATGATTGACTTAGTTGTCATAGATTGACGAGGCACTTTTCATTTGTTGGATAGTTGCACTCGCCACACGGGTCTACTACTACACCTGTGTTGAATAGTAATGCCTTTGTTAAGTTTTGTTTTGCTATCGGAGCTTTATCAGCATATTGTTTTGTATTTATACTTTTTAAGCCATATGTATTTATAGATTGTATTAATGCTCATTATTTATCATTGTTTTGGTGTAATATTAATCAAGATTACTAGTTCACCAGGTTTTTTTCTGGCAGTTTGCAAGCCTTTTTAAAGGAGTTCCTCCGTGAAGTTTGTCCGACTTCGTCAGCGTCGGTTTTTCCAAAAAAAAAAAAAAAAAAGTAGTAGTAGTAGTAGTAGTAGTAGTAGTAACAGCAGCGGCAGCGGCGCTTGTGGAGGTGGTGGTAGTAGTAGTAGTAGTAGTAGTAGTAGTAGTAGTAGTAGTAGTAGTAGTAGTAGTAGTAGTAGTAGTAGTGGTAGTTAATGGAATCCTAGCTTAAAGCTGCGTTTATCTGGCATGCGGAATGCGGAAAGCGGGTTGCGGAAACGGAACGCGGAATATACTTCTGATCGCTCTTTACTATTTTCCTTCATCCATTTACCTGCACGCGGTAAGCGACATGCGGAACACGGAACGGCGGACGCGGAAAAATCCGATCGCTCAGAGTAGCGTTTTTTCTGGACTGAAAAGATTCTGTTGCGGAATAAAGCACATGTAACCTAGCAACGAAAGGGTAATACAAGTAGTTAAAGCTAATTTGTCGAAAAAAATAAGAAATCAGTAATATTATAATTATATGTTATTAGATTAGGCCAATGTATCATTTTTTAATCTAGTCGTCAGTATCCGCCATTTTGGATCTGCATCTCTCGCCTCCGTACATAAACATTTTGTAATGGTCTCAGTGGAAAGCTAGATATCAACGTGTAAAAATAATGTGTTGTCGCATTTCAAAGAAATTTGATAGAAATATCGCAATATCACCAATAAAAATTCAATAAAATAACGCAATGATTCCGCGTGCAGGTAAATGGTACACGCGATATTTTACCCGCATTCCGCATACCCTCTTGCCGTTCTGCATTCTGCAATCCGCACCCAACGTGCCAGGTAAACGCAACTTGCTACTCGCTACCTTTGATTTGCTGTTATAAAATAGTGCGCGCTTTACTTCAGGTGCGCATTCTACCCCGGTCTACCCTAAGCAAATGACGGCGAATGATGCCGGGAAACGTCATCGATCTATATCAATCTAGGCAAATTATACAAACCACTTATAAGCTGTTATCATTTCTCTACAGCGGTTAGAAAATTTAACAAGACAAAAAACAAAACAAAGCACGATACTGCAAAAATTAGATCTGTTATTCTGAACTATTTTGTGTCACGGCATAATTATTATAAATAACGTAATGAGTGAACATACAGGAAGCGCCATGTCAGCGGCTGCTTCCAGTGTTCGTTGTTAGCCAAGGTGAGTATAGGCGCCGCGCGGTAGCTAAGGAAAGGTAGTTTCCTGTCATCTATCTATAATAAGCATACTGGTGGACATCAATTGGGCTGCCTTGAGAACAATGCCAGGAAGGTGATATTTAATGACAACTGTTAGACACATAATCACAACCGTGGTAAATGAAAGAAGAGGAAGAAGAGGAAGAAGAAAGAAGAAGAAATAATGATAATAATAATAAAAATAATAATAATAATAATAATAATAATAATAATAATAATAATAAAAATAATAATAATAATAATAATAATAATAATAATAATAATAATAATAAATATGATGATGATGGTGATAGTGATTGTGGTTGTGGTTGTGGTTGTGGTTGTGGTTGTGGTTGTGGTTGTGGTGGTGTGGTGGTGGTGGTGGTGGTGGTGGTGGTGGTGGTGGTGGTGGTGGTGGTAGTGGTCATCGTGTTGGTGGTGGTGGTGGTGGTGGTGGTGGTGGTGGTGGTGGTGGTGGTGGTGGTAGCGGTTGTAGTGGCTGTGGTTGTGGTTGTGGTGGTGGTCGTGGTGGTGGTGTTGCTGTTGGTGTTAGTGGTGGTGGTGGTGGTGGTGGTGGTTGTTGTGAGGAGGACGAGGAGGAGGAGGAGGAGGAGAAGGAGGAGGGATGAAGAATAGTAATACAAAGGGGGAGGGGTGGAGTAGGTAGGCGGGATGTGTGAGTCTGAACAAAGAAAAAGTGGAAGAGGAGAAGAATGAGGAGACGACTGGGGAGGGCTGGATGTCGACTTGAAACGAAGAAGAAAGGCTAAGAGGATGCGGAACCAAGATAAATGTGAGTATGCGCACATGAAGAGTATAATGAGAAACCCGGTTCTGAAAGAACAACGCATATGTACCATGTAACTGGCCTCCTTTACCAATTAGGCGAACCAGTTTTAGCAATGCCCCGCCCATCTCTAGTTAAGCGCCACCCACGCTTTGTCCGTGTTGGGATCGATCTATCCCTGTACCCTCTGAAGATCGATTTCCAGATAACTATTCAGGTAGGCTGTTGAATATTTTGAAACTAACTTGACTGGGTGCTTTTGCTTCCCATGGCAGCAACAGCGCCCAGTCAAATTAGTTTCAAAATATTCAACAGCATGTTTATTAAATAGTAAAGACATACAATTCGTGCAACTACTCTTAGTCCGTCATCAATTAAGCGTTCGTGACGCACTTAATCACGTCATTCATGACGTAATTGATTATGACGTCAGCGTACACGTCACGTAGTTGATTATGACGTCATATGATTGATGGGTAAACTGGAACCCTCCATTGATCTTATAAATAAGTGCTTTGTTTGGAACAAGTTTAACCGGATCGGGACATCTTTGACCATCTTTAAAAAAACTTAACATAAATCTTCTAACTTCTCCGATTCTATGATTCTGATCTCATCAGAATACTAATATTACACGAAACCAGACTATAAATTGACAATAATTTTGCCGTAAGTTTTTGTTGTCTATGACAGAAATAACTTACGGAGGCGACATTTTTGATATATGAACCGAGTTTCTTTGCAAACATTTTGGCTATAAACCTACATAATCTTGGAGTATGGACGGTGCCGCCGTCGCCTTAATCACGATGCTAGGATGTAGGTAGGTAGGTAGGCAGGTTAGCATATTCTTTTAACCCTTTGAAACCGGATAACTAAATGCCAAAGATTAATTTATAATATCAGAAATGGTCTGTTGAATATTTTGAAGCTAATTCGACTGGAAGCTGTTGTTGCCTATGGCTTCAAGTCGAATTAGCTTCAAAATATTCAACAGCTTACCTGTAAGCTTACCTTGAAATTACAATTCTGGGGTGTTTTCAGGGGTCAAAGAGTTAACATCAACCCATCACCTAAGTAGTAATGTGCTATTTTGTTATTACTTCGCGTTAACTACACTCGCTGCGTAGTAGTTTGACATTTACAACGCTCAGCGGAGTGTCAGGTTCTGTTATATATTAGGGCGCTGTTTATATGTCTTGAAGATGTACTGGTACAACCGCCATATTACCCCTACCGTAACCAATTAACATCTAAAACTGTACACTCATCATCTAGGAGAGGAGTCCCAACTGTCACTCAAGTATCTGACGTGATTATCGAAATGTTAGCTGACGTCACAAGCAAGTGACGTATGCCCACCACGAAAGGATTTATGTAAAGGTTCGACATTAAGCATTTGAATGGACGAATCCAGTTTTAGCTATGCCACGCCCATCTCTAGCTAGGCTCACCCATACTTCGCCCCGTGTTGGAAACGATCGATCCATGAACTCCCCGACTATCAGGTTCTAGACAACTATACAGTTAATCTGTTGAATATTTTGAAACTAGGCGCCCAGTCAAATTACTTTCAAAATATTTAAAAGCATGTTTATTGAATAGTAAACATATGCAACGCTTAGTCCGTTATCAATTAAGCATTCATGACGTGATTAATTTTGACGACGTCATCATACACGTCACTTATTTAATTATGACGTCATATTATGATTGGTGGATACACGGGAAAGGTCCATTGTATGACTTTGGTGAATGTTCAGTTTAACAAACATTCTGCTGAATATGCTAAAACTAATTTGACTCGGCCATAGGCAGCAACAACTCCCCAGTCAAATTAGTTTAAACACCCTCAACACGTTACCTGTATAGTTACCTTGTGATTGAGAGTTTGGCAATCTATCGTTCAGCGTCTTGAAATCGATTCAAATGTGCACATAAAGTGGGCGGAGCATAGCTAGAAATGGTCGGGTCATAGCCAGGGCTGAACTTAAGGCAGAGTAACAAGTGCATTTGCACAGATCCCAAAATTTCCAGCGCCCCCATCCCCAAAAGTGACACAAAACATTTTTTCTGTCTTAATTTTTAGGGGCCACGGGGTCCCCTGTGTAACTTCAAGATATAAAGATAGATGCTAACCTATAAGACCGATGCGGCCAAATCACACAGCCTCAACCCACCCGCCCACGCCGATCTCATTGTCCCCCATGGGCATTACGGCTGCAACTTGAAACGGGAATCTAGCGTTTTCGTGATCCTAACGATAGTTCCGAGTGCACTGAAACTTTGCACAGGGCCTAAGGTGTCTTAAGTTCGATCCTGGTTATGGCTAGAAATGGGTATGTCTATGAAGGTGTCTGCCACTGGCATGCGCTGACGTATAAGCCCCGAACCACACCCACCACCACTGAATCACATTCCAGTAGCTATATCGCTAGCATTTATACATGGACGGTGTTGAATGACACAAAACTTCTAAACCCTGCAGCAAGCCCCACCCACCCCAACCATTCTCATGCACCATCTAACAACGGTCCAAAACTTACCCTACCATCTAAGATCACCTTACAGTCTCACCAAGCGCACCCTACCCATATACGACTACCTACCAGCAACTACCAGAATCTACTGAACTGCGTATGGGACTATATGAAAGAGGAATACATTTTTATACTTCTCCAGTGTTTGGTAACAAATTATACATGGAATCATGGGTTCACTCCTCTGCAGATCTTTTGACATTGGAACTCGCGGTGTAACAGGAAATATCGCCTTCCAGTTACATTGGAAGTTGTGGATTCTTGACTCTGAAATCACCATGAATGTCAAGATGAAACTATATGTTTGCCACATCTAAGCAGCTCCAAAAGCCTTTTTGAACAAACTTGATGCATGTCACCGCAAATATCTGCGAGCCATTACAAATCATCGCTGGTCACATAGTTTAATATCAAATGCAGCACTCTCCGAACCGTGTAACGCAGACACGTTATCTGTGAGGGTAGCGAAACAGCGATGGTCTATGTTTGGATGTGTTCTTCGAATGACAACAAATACGCGTGCTCAGTAAGCACTATAATTTGCGGTCGTACATGCTAACAGGCATCAGGTATGCAAAGGACGCCCTAACATCAGCTTGCATTATCATTACCATTGATTTATACCATTAGACGCAAGACTTCAAAAATGCTTTATGCAGTGTGTTAGCGAAATGACCATTTGCAGAGGATGAGAAGACTATTTTTGACTATTTATCACTGGATTGACTGGTCGATAATCGAGCCAGTAATTCCAGTGGTAAATTTTCAAAAATTACTTTTCTCTTGGTCTGAAAAATTGACAATTTCTATGAGAAAATTGAATTTGGAACAAATTTGAGGGTTACAGTGTTCTAATGAGATGGAGAGACAGAGAATCCCCTGAGAAACTACCTCGAGTCTTCTTAACAAAGGAGGTAAATCCCAATTCAACTCGGCATTGGCATATAAGCATTTAAGCTATGATTAGTTTCTTTGACGACCATTTTATTTTATCCAGTCGCAATCTTTCAGTTCTCTTGCCGTCCTGTGATGATTAATTTCCACTTTGTAAAAACGTCAAATCCCGCAGCAGCTTTTAGCAACGGATTTCTGAAGCAGCATCGGTTACAAAGTTGTCACCAGTCACAGTAGCGGTTGCATATTGAAAATGAATTTGCCATTTCTTCCATCGCAGCGGTACAATGATCAATCGCTAGCAGATTAGCCAATTAACCGATAATAGCATTGGGAGTGATGAGTGATGCCATTAACCGCAAACATCAAACAGAGGTTCCAGGGGGAGGGGCTAAATGTCTCGGTATTAGTGAAAGTACCCAGGAAACTAGATTGGGGTCAACTCATCGATCCATCAAGATGAAAATCGTTAAAAAATTGAATGCTTTTGATAAGAGTTACGAGAATTATTTATACGACAAATGGTGTGTGTGCGCGGTTGTGCGTGCGTGCGTGCGTTTGGATGTGCGTGCGTGCGTGCGTGCGTGCGTGCGTGCGTGCGTGCGTGCGTGCGTGCGTGCGTGCGTGCGTGCGTGCATGCGTGCATGTGTAAGTAGCGGAAGTATGTGGGCCATTTGGATGCGTATGCGTGCGTGCATGCGTGTGCGCGTGCGTGCGTGTGCGCGCGCACGTGCTAGAGTGCGTGCGTGCGTGCGTGCGTGCGTGCATGCGCGCGTGCGTGCGTGCGTGTAAATTGCGGAAGTATGTGGGCCTATAAAATGGTTAAATTGCGGAAGAATTTGTGTCCATGTACTCAGCGAGTAAACCACGTCATCTAGGCCTATTAACTATATACCATTGAACTCTGTAAACAGCGAATAAATCTGGGTCCCGCCCGTAGCGTTACCATGGAGGATTGAAGATTGGTTTTATTGTATTATATCTGAACTTGGTAGATGTAAGAGTTAAGAAAATATGTCAGTATGTTAATAATAGACGCACATACGGTGGTACATATCACATTCTGTAACAAGTATGTCGTGTAGATGTTAGAGGCACAACTAATATTAGCCCTTTAACCATCGCATTTGCTTTTAAAGATTTCAATTTTCTCATATAAAATGTCCATTTGCAGACCAAGAAAAAACTAATTTTTTTTAAACTTTACTACTAGAATGACTAACTCGGTTATCGAGCCAGTCATCCCAGTGGTAAATTTTCAAAAATAGTCTTAAGACCCTGCAGAAGCCGTTTTTGCTGATATGAGTGTGAAAGGATTAACTGGCAAAATATGCATGCATTTCACTGCTACCACATTAGCATGCCAGCCATTATGATTACTTACTTACTCGTGATTGACAGCGGCGTGTGAGTGAGTGCGTGTGCCTACCACATGTACACACGAAGGCACTCACGTACACACGCATGCATGCATGGACGCCCGGACGTACGCACGCACACATGTACGAGCACACGCATATTTGCACATGTGTGTGCACGCCCAGGCGTCCTATCACACCCCGCGCGCACATACATACGGGAACATGTACGAAGGTAAGATACATACACGTGCACACGCGCACATACGCGCGAAGCACGCGCGCTCGCGCAAGCAGACACGCACGCACACAAACACGCACAAGCACGCACGCACGCACGCACGCACGCACGCACGCACGCACGCACGCACGCACGCACGCACGCACGCACGCACGCACGCACGCACGCACGCACGCACGCACGCACGCACGCACGCACGCACGCACGCACTATTTACCTGTTCCTAAGTGTAATCTAGGTAGATATTCCCTCCAGAAGGCACATTGCTGCATACGGACGCCATGGCCAATAGCGTCTTTCCATTTATTAGGATGTCTGATGTACTTGACGTCAAATTTGAGGTATTCATTATGCTGCGCTGAGTATGGCGGCCAAACTTCATCAAAGCTATAGTCTCCGGGATCTTGATTGGGGTTCCTGCATGGAATGAAGAAATGAAACCATAACAGCATTGGTATTAAAGGAAAACTAGAATATACACTTTTGATTGGTGACAATAGATGATGGTGTGTTAAGCAATGGACGAATCCGCATTAGCTATGCCCCGCCCATGCTTTGCGCGTGTTAGGGGTTGATTTATATATGTTGAACCCTGATTTCCCAGAATCCCATTTTCAGTGGACCTTTCCGGTTTTAGCTATGCCCCGCACATCTCTATCTAATTTCCACTCACACCTCGCTCGTGTTGTGACCGATCGATCTCTGAACACCCTGACTATCAATTTCCAAAAAGCTACACAGGTAAGCCGTTGAATATTTTGAAACTAATTTGACTGGGTGCTGCTGCTGCCTAAGGCAGCAACAGCGCCCAGGAAAATTAGTTTCAAAATATTCAACAGCATATTCATTAAATAGCAAAGAATTACAAAGGCATACAATTCATACAACGTGTCGGACTTTTTGAGATTTGATGACGGTCTATATGGAACCCTTTGTGAAGTAAAGATTGTGGCGTCATCATAGACGCCCTGAGCTGATTATGACGTCATACGAGGTCAGATGATGGATGGATCCTCTGGAAAGGTGAATTATACAGGTACAAGACCAACATTCCCCTCGTGGCCATACTAGGTATGCTAGCAGAGATGGAATGTGCCGTCAACGTGAATGTCATAGACGAGGAAAAGAAACCCTTGACGAACGCCTCCCAATAGCTGCAAGCAAACTAATAATTGAGAATCTTTTTAATGAATGAATCCAAAACAGAGTTCACCACATATACCTATCTACAAAGCATGAAACTAATGAAAATGGCAACCCACTTCGTGGCGGCGAACCATGGAAGAAAAGTAAAATCCTTGGCTCACTACTTTGTAGTACTGCTGACATTGCTGCACGGTGTGTCATGGGGAGCATAGCTTTCCAGTACTTCTGGAAAATATGGGTCCGTAGATCAAAGATGCCCTTGATAAAAAGATTACGTTTATGCAACGCAACCTGCGTATCCTTGATGGTGTATAACTGTAACAGCTGGGCAGCTCCACAGGCAGCTCTAGACAAACTTGATGCCTGCCGCCGCAAACACCTACGCACCATCACTGGACACCGATGGCCACAGCATAATTTCCAACGATGCACTATACAAGATGTGTAATGCATCGTCCATAAAAGTCGCCAAGCAAAGATGGTCCATTTTTCGCCATGTGCTAATGATGTCGGTAGACACACTAGCACAGAGAGTCTTGGAATTCGCCCTACTAGAAGCCAGCAAATACAAAACCAGGAGAGGACGGCATTGCATAAATCCACTAAGCGTACTACGAGGTGACCTCAAGAAAGCAGAACTCGAATCTGAAGAATCTGAATTTGAATCTGAATCAGAAAGCATGACTCGGTACACTCAAATCAAGAATGGACCTGAGGAGGCTAAGGCTTTTGGCTGATGACAAGACACAGTGGGTAAAAGCGAAGAAGGACTGATTGCAGTTGTAGGATGTTTCTACTAGACACAGCCACAGAATACAGTAATCATACATGCAGGTAAGCTGCTGGATAATTTGAAACTAATTTTACTGCGTCCAATCAATTAGTTTCAAAATATGGAACAGAATGTCGATTAAATGGTAAATACATGAACTTCGTGCAACTGATGGACTATCCTATGTTAACGACGGAGTATTTCTGTCAATTATGATTGTGACGTGAGCCTACATGTGACGTAACTAATTATGACGTTCTATAATTGAGTGAAAGATCGGATCCATTGGCTTATACCACCATAATGAATCGCTACCAACTGTCCTGCAAAACGTCACACTTACGCCAAGGAGTTGCACAGGGTGGCCAGATCTGTAACTCGAATATCTGACGTCATAATAAACTACGTGTTAGCTGACATCAAAAACAAAATGACGAAGTCGAAAAGTCCGTCGTGGGAAGTATACAAAGTGCGTGTCTTTGATGAATTTACAATTTTACAAACATTCTGTCGAATATTTCGCAGCAACAGCTTCAACAGTGCGCGTGGCATTGGCCCTAGCTTGAAATTGACCCTTCTATTAACTGTCTCGCTGTTGTAAGCCACCAGACAATAATGTCAATGAACAAAAACTAATGACTTGCTGAATATCTTGAAAACAATTTTATTAAAAGTTGTTGGCGGCTTAGCCACCAACAACTTTCATCAGTCAAGCTGTTTTCAAAATATTTAGCAGATCCAGAGATATAACCCCTGGAATATGTCGTCTGCAAAATGTCAGCAGTCAGACGGCTAAGCGACCATTTATATTTAGTGATAACTATTTGACGGTCACTACAGAGTTCCTTATAGACAGGTATTACTGTATTCAAGCTGACATTTGTGTCTGTATCTGACGATTACTGGAAAATATATCAGAAAATACCCCTGCGGAACATCATGTCCAGGTGCGCGTCTGAGAAGAAATGCTTGCCATTCCAGTTGATTAAAACAGGCTATGTACATATTTACACGGAATCTTCGGCAGTTTCAGATGATCACCTCCCGGATGTAGTTCTGGAAGGTTTCAACATCCAGTGTCGAGATGGTTCAATCGTCATAACTGTTTCAGCGTGGTACTGTTTTAGTAAGACTGAACGAAATGATATTGACTGATGGCTGCCTGGAATGTATGTAACTGCTGTGAGTGGTTGCGTCTGGTAGGGTTGACGTATGCTCTTGGTGGATGAAATTCATGTGTAGGCATACATGTTATTGGTATTCTATTCTTAATTAGTCTTGTAACCTGTTGCTGCTTATAATAGCAACAGTTCCACAAAATATCAAGAGCCCATTTTCACAGTTTATAAATAGGCCGAGTTATCCCCACAATTGGATGGGATTCAACCAAATTTGGTATGTGGATTACCCATATGATTGCGCTTTGCAAGACGATATTTAGATTTTGCTCCGCCCCCAGGGGGTCGAGCAGGGGTCAAAACACTTGTAACGAAACTTCTCTGAAACCGTAACACGGAATTCAACCAAATTTGACATGCGAGTTACCCATTTGATTGCGGAGTGCAAGAGCCCATTTACATTTGGCTCCGCCCCCAGGGGTCAGGGGAGGGGGTCAAAAGGTCAAATTTTAACCTGCGGAAATTGATTGTAACGCATCTCCTCCGAAATCACAGGACATAATTCAACCAAATTTGGTGTGCAAATTACTTTTATCAATGTGGAGTGCATACGTCCATTTACATTTGGCCCTGTCACCGGGGGTGGGTAGGATTTTGGTAAATTTGGTATGTGAGTTACCCATATCAATGTGGAGTGGATGAGCACATTTGCATTTGGCCCCGGCCCCCAGTGGGGAGGTGGATGGGTCAAACGTTCACGAAATTCATTGTAATACAACGCTTCCGAAACCGGACTTCAACTAAATTTGGTATGAGAGTTATCCATATAAATGTGGAGTGGATGAGCACATTTACATTTGGCCCAACCATAAGCGGGGTGTTTGGATGAGGTCAAAAAGTCATGAAATTCATTGCCATGCAGCTTCTCTGACACTGTTGGACGAAATTCAACCAAATTTGGTGTGTGAGTTATCCATATGATTGCGGAGTGTAAAAGGACATTTATATTTGGCTCCATCCCCGAGTGGGTGGGTTGTGGGGCTGTAAAAAGTTGAAAGCGCCGAATGTGGGGATTTGCGATGACGCGTCATCGACCGGATAATCTGGTTGCTATTTAAGTTTATATGTCCGACAATTTTCATTGATGCATTTCAAATGAAACGCTGCAACTTAAATTGAAAATTTGCATCATCGGTAATAATTAAATTACATCATTTGTGCAGTATGCGGATTCAATAAGTAATTAAATCGATATTAGTACATGGTTCAAATGACAGTTTTTTCAAACATAGCACCACTTGCGCTAAGTAGCCGAGCTAGATATTCGTCGCACTGTTTGCGAATATAAAATGAAATTTTTTTAAACATTAGTTCAAGGTCCAATGTAGCGAAATAAATAATTTTTGATTTTATACACACATCTATTTGTTATACAACCACGAATCAGAAAAATTAAGATGACCTTTTCGCTGAGTACATTGAAGGTCATTAGAAGACATTTATTTTGATGCCATGACACCAAATGGATATGTTTTATATTCTATAATATTTAAAAATCAAATTACCCTTGTCGTGTAACATTTTAATTGAAAGGTGATGATGAAAAACTGTCAAATATACGGATTTGAAATTTTAGGGATCAATTCACCGTGTTTAAGCATATTTTTACGATTTTATAAATAAAAAACCATTTTACTAAATTCGGGGAAATGGGTCTGTGATAAATGTTTGGTCTGCCACTGAGGATAACATTTTTTTATATGGGAATGATGCAAATATAATGCTTATGCTGTTTTTACGCTCTTCCAAGAGTATATGACTAAGACAGAGGTCCAACACTATCTATAAACTACGCATGACTAAATTGCTGTGTTCTACTAACCATATGAACAGGAAAGGTCAAATGCAAAACATCCTCGCAAATCCAAAAGCTATTCTGTTGAATACGTTGTGGCTAATATGACGGCGACCTGCTGCCGCCTATGACAGCAACAAGTTCCGCTCAAATTAGCAACAAAATATTCAACCACTTACATGTAACTTTGAAATTGAAATTCTGTGAATTCATAGTTTAAAGTTGTCTGAGTTCTTTGACTCCACCCTATGCCGATTCTGATATGCTGGTCTCGTGGCAATACAGCAGGCTACACGACCCAAAAATAATGTGAATTTGTTACATAAACCTGGATACTGCATTAACTAGGCGTCATTTCTGGTAGAAACACAACGAATGAATGCGATTAGTAAGCATATGTCGCAAACACACGGAGCGTGCCTTTCATCGAAGGTACACCTACTTTGCAGCAAGCAATGAGTTTGCGTGAGGTGGGGTCGGGTTGGGTGAGTGGGTGTTGGGAAACGAGGACAGAGTGCCACCTGCTTCAGATACTCCTTTACCAAGTGTTCCTTCGACTATCCGCGAACCGCTACCATGCAGCAACAGATGTTAGCCAGGGCCACGAAATAACATACAATCTATTGGCATTCAAATACACAAGAATAATGAGATATTATAGGGGAATCAAATGGACGACATTGCTTTTGAAGAACCATGAAGCTGAAATACATGTACATGTTGAGCATGAAATGGATGACGAAATTTGGATCAATGACAAGCATACAAATACCCAATCATAGACGACTCACACTTGGCTTCCTTATAACACCCGATGGTGTACAGTCACGAGACCTAAACCACATGCCATTGATTGCAGCGCCAGTGTTTTGAACCAAGCACTGTACACACATGCTGAAATCGTCGAACCAGGCGAAAAATGGTGATTAAGCTGAACATGGCTTTCGTTGAAGAACCCATAAAGCGGGATGACAGAAAATGATTTAGCGCAACAAAAAAGGAGGCGGGTAGATGTGCTTAAGAAGAGCCAATTACACAGTTAAAGGCGCACATTACAGGACGACTCCTCCCATTTGTTTCGATTCATTCGTCACTATATGAAAATTATTTGGATTCTACTTCTCCTCATTTATGCAACTTGGGAAGGACATTATTAAGGCGGAAATATTCTCGATAGTCCGAATGTGCAGGTACTTTTTTGCCAAACCGATTGAGCTATTTCATGATGGTTCCCCCGTACATCACCAGATGCACACCCTTCAAGATAATGACAACAACACCTCAGACCCATTAACCCCTCTTGTGTCAACTTAACCATTTAATGGTCAAACTGACCGTAGAACAACTTTGCAGTGGTCTTCATACATGGCTATTTGCAGGCCTAGAGAAGAGCATTTTTAAATATTTACCACAAGGATGACTGGATCGGTAACCGAGCCAGTCATTCTTGTCGTAAATTTTAAAAAATACTCTTCTCTCGGCCTGCAGATAGACACTGGTTAAGTAAAAACGTTATTTTCTTTACTATTAGCCCTTTAATGGTCAAGCCGACGAAAAGTATTCAGTGGTAAATTTACAAAAATAGTCTTCTAAAATTAAAATATCTTGAAAAATATTGACCATCAAAATGTTTAATTGATATATCAAGCAGTATTTTGAGCGCTTTGAGGCGCTGTTGACACGAGAGGGCTTATATAGCATTGGAGTATACCATGACATGTAGGATATCAATAAGAAAATGAAAGGCGAAACTGGGCTGATTGTAGCAAATAATCGGTTAATCAACATTGTTACGACAGTTGTACTGCCAGATAATATACACCTTGATAAATAGCGCGTAGTGTCGATTGCTATGATTCTGAGCATTCTTTCAATGACACTGCAAGAAATTGTTTTGATAGGAAGGCTACAAGTGGTTGTAGTTATGAAACATCTAATTCTTTGTGCGTCATGTTGCTATTCAAAAGCTCTCTCGGTAATAACACATTAAATATGGTATGGCTGCCTAATTTTCTCAATTTACTGGACTATTTCAAACATCCGTCAATTTCAAGTTCTTTGTTGTCGCCAACAATGATGGTCTCAAATCTAAGTATATCGATATCATTAGCAACAAGATAGCGTATTGATTCTTCAAAATATACATGCAAATCAGCATGTTCACGATGTCAACGCCATATCGCCTAATACGCACTAATTGTCATAGCTGTGCAGACATTTCCTAGCCCCAACAGCAGCATCAGCATCAGCAGCATCAGCATCAGCAGCAGCAGCAGCAGCAGCAGCAGCAGCAGCAGCAGCTGCAGCAGCAGCAGCAGGAACAACAACAACAACAACAACAACAACAACAACATCATCATCATCAGTGCAATAATCACCACCATGGTCACAACTATCGTCGCTGACACCACCACGACCACCGCCGCCACCACCACCACCACCACCACCACCACCACCACCACCACCACCACCACCACCACCACCACCACAAGCATCACCACCACCACAACCACCACCACCACCACCACCACCACCACCACCACCACCACCACCACCACCACCACCACCACCACCACCGCCACCACGACCCCGACCACCGCGACCACCACCACTACCACCGCCACGACGACCACCTCCACCACCATCACCACCAACAAAAACAACAATAACACCAACACCACCAAAACACTCAACAACACCAACACCAACACCAACACCAACAAACAACCAAACAATGCGAATAGAGCATGCATTCGCGTGAATTGGCGCTATATAAATGTACCAGCTATCCGTCTATTTGAAAATCAGATATGCTGATTCTTGCTACATCAACGTTCTTGTCCATTACATTCGATATTCCTCACAGCTTCTTCAGGATGTGGCCTCCCGTGATGCATTGACTCAGAACCATAGAAGTAACAATGCCAAACATGCCACTGATGACTCTGATGTGATATATTACTTGATCGACGCAAATTGCTCATTTAACAAAGCAAAATGTTACCATGTGTCTCCTACTGCGATGCGCATGAAGGGTTCAACGTTAACATTAGGCTACATACTCTGAGAATGGAAGAAGACCAAAGGTCTTTGGGCAATTACAATGAATGTCATCTTCGTTGGGTTAGTTTAGGTTCGTTGGATTAGTATCCTGATGTAAATGGACCTTTCCAGTTTTATCTATGCCCCACCCGTCCCTAGTTAAGCTCCACCCACGCTTTGCCCGTATTGAGATTGATCGAATAGTTTCCAGAAAAATATACAGGTAAGCTGTTGAATATTTTGAAACTAATTTGACTGGGGTCTGTTGCTGCCTATAGTTAAATTAGTCTCAAAATATTGAAAAGCATGTTTATTAAATAGTAAAGCCATACAATTCGTACAACAACGCTTAGTTCGTTTTCATTCCGCGTTCGCGAGGTACGTATCTACGCCATTCATGACGTCTTTGATTGTGACGTCATCCTACACGCCACGTAGTTGATTATGACGTCATATGATATATAGATAAACTGAAAAAGGTCCATTGTATTTTTGCGTTCCCATTGAAGAGAAGCACGCAAATCAAGCATATACTAAGAGTATCATGTACGGCTCAAAAGTATGGCCGGTCAATCGCGTTTTCAAAGCACAGATTGACTGATGCGCAACCCAGCTTCTGTGACGAGTGATTCATGTTAGTTGGTGTTAGAGGAAAATACAGGACTGATTTTTAGATCGTTCACCTCTATTAATAGTTCGGAGAACGAGACGTTTGCAGTTCGCTGAGCATTGCATAAGTGCTGTCCACAAACCAGTCTCCAAATTGGTGTGTTGGCACCATCCCTGCAGCACAGCATACCGAAGGGGTGGGGTGGGGGTCGGGGGATTTTAATGTAACGCAACATAAGTTACAGCTTCCAATCCATCCAAGGATGACCGATCGTGAGGATGATGATGATGTGAGGATGATGATGGCGACGACGACGCCGACGATGACGACGACGACGACGACGACGACGACGACGACGACCATGACGACGACGATGACGACGACGGTGGGAGCGGTGACAACGACGGGGACGACGACGACGATGATGATATATAACAAATAAAAATCATGAAATATCGATATATCGAAGGTACCAACAATAGAAGCGATCTTGGTGGGTGGGGTGGCGTGAGTCGCGGATCATGTACACAGATGTGTGACAGTGTCAATGAAATCCAGCATAAAAACAGTGAATATTTCGAAATTCGTTTGCTTAAAGCAGCAACAGCTAGTCAAAGTAATTTCAAAATATTCAAGAACTCGTGGTAAATTGTTCAAGATATTTCAATTCTTTTCAGATTTTGATAGCGTCGTAACAATCGTGAATTTTATCTGAATCGCTATATCTATCGTTTTCGGCAAGCTGTTTCACCAACAGTATGCCGCATTGCCGCTTCTAAAATAAACAGCTGTTGTTATAGTAACCATACAGTTATGAAAATTGAAACTGATAACTTTTAGTTTCAGAGTTAACCCTTTAACACTCATATCAAACAAAGATGGCTTCTGCAGTGGCCATGAGAAATATCCACTTGCAGACCAAGAGAAGACTATTTTTTGAAAATTTACCACTGGAATGACTGGCTCGATAACCGAGCCAGTCATTTCCAGTGGTAAATTTTCAAAAGTAGTCTTCTCTTGGCCTGCAAACGGATATTTTCTATGAGAAAATTGAACAAATTCGAGGGTTAACGGGTTAATATATCTCTTCCGTAAAAATGTTTAATTGTTGCAACTGGTTACGCTTCCATATACATTATACGCGTGCTTTATCGCCAGTAACCCGTACGGACCAGGACCGACAAGTTCTTTATGATGTAAGAAGTATTCTGCTATTTTAAGCCATTTTATTCCGATATCTTGTATATATGTGGTCTACGGAGAAATAAGTTAAACCGTTGGAACGCAAAAGAGTAAATACGAAACGTTACCTACAATACAAGAACTAATTATATGGAATATTTTGAAGCTAATTTGACTGGGAGCTGTTGCTAACAGCTGCCTATGGCAGCAACAGCCCCCAGTCAAATTCGTTTCAAAATATTTAACACGTTTAATATATCGGTGTCTTTAACCGTTTACTAGCTAAATTTCGTCAAGAAACTCTAAATATTTGCTTTTTAAATGCCCATTTGCAGGCCAAGAGGATACTAATTTAGAACATTTACCCCTGAAATGACTGGCCCAGTTATCTAGCCAGTCATTCTAGTGGTAAATTAAAAAAAAATAGTCCTCACTTAGCCTGCAAATCGACATTCCTCAGGATGAACGCGGGGACCGGTTTTGGCCGGATTCGGCATGATTGGTGTTAAATAGAAGCAGTGACATTTCCAGTGTCAAAGGGCGAATGCTGGCACGGGTAATAATGTATCTTTGACGTGTGCCAAATGATGGCATGGTTCCTGGTAATAAGATACTGATATCATGTTCATCTTCTTCACGTGCGGTTCCTATCCATATTCTTGGTTTCAAAATGGATGAGTTATGTACTTAGATAATCATAAAATGTCGCTATTTTAAGCCATTTTATTCCGATATCTTGTATATATGTGGTCTACGGAGAAATAAGTTAAACCGTTGGAACGCAAAAGAGTAAATACGAAACGTTATCTACAATACAAGAACTAATTATATGGAATATTTTGAAGCTAATTTGACTGGGAGCTGTTGTTAACAGCTGCCTATGGCAGCAACAGCCCCCAGTCAAATTAGTTTCTAAATATTCAACAGCTTGTACTTGTATGCTTTTCATGACATCGAAATTCTGGGAATTCAGGGTTCATAGCGTTTAATTCTACCGAATTGGCAACGACGAGTTATTTCTACGCCATAACCGCAAGCATAAAATAAGATATGCATCCTGTATTCAACGCAACTTCGATATGCTGAACGTTTTTAGTCTTTAAAAATACTGACAGGTGAAAATCTAGAATCTTATTTTCCTGCACATAAATTTATAATAGACCGCCCTGTCGCGGTACATAATTACATTTTTCGAATGAGGAGATGTTTATAGGGGGAACCCCCATTGGTGTGATTGCGTCTGTTTCTGATTCAGTTTGGCATTTTGTTGGAGCACCCATCAAGATGCTAAAAATTGACATACATGCATCAAATATGCACAGCGGGGATAATAATAGAATTGAAACGGATTTGGGGATGGTATTTCGATTTGAAATGTGGTGGTAGTGTTAGTGTAGTGCTAGGGCTAGTGTGGTGGCTGTTTAATCACACTAGCTCTAAGTTATGGTTAGTGTTGTGGCTGTTTAATCACACTAGCCCAAAGTTAGGGTTTAGTGTGGTGGCTGTTTAATCACTCTAGACCTAAGTTATGGTTAGTGTGGTGGCTGTTTAATCACACTAGCCCTAAGTTAGGGTTTAGTGTGGTGGCTGTTTAATCACACTAGCCCTAAGTGAGGTTTAGTGTGGTGGCTGTTTAATCACACTATGTCTAAGTTATGGTTAGTGCGGGGGCTGTTTAATCACACTATGTTCAAAGTTAGGGTTTAGTATGGTGGCTGTTTAATCACTCTAGACCTAAGTTAGGGTTTAGTGTGGTGGCTGTTTAACCACACTAGCCCTAAGTTATGGTTAGTGTGGTAGCCGTTTAATCACACTAGTTCTAAGTTATGGTTAGTGTGGTGGCTGTTTAATCACACTAGCCCTAAGTGAGGTTTAGTGGGGTGGCTGTTTAAACACATTAGCATTAAGTTAGGTTTAGTGTGGCGGCTGTTTAAGCCCATTAGCACTAAGTTAGGGTTAGTGTGACGGCTGTTTAATCACACTAGCCCTAAGTTAGGGGTTGTGTTGTGGCTGTTTAATCACACTAGCCCTAAGTTATGGTTAGTGTGGTGGCTGTTTAATCACACTGGCCTTAAGTTAGGTTTAGTGTGGCGACTATTTAAGCACATTAGCCCTAAGTTAGGGTTCGTGTGGTGGCTGTTTAATCACACTAGCCCTAAGTTAGGGTTAGTGTGGTGGCTGTTTAATCACACTAGCCCTAAGTTATGGTTAGTGTGGTGGGTGTTTAATCACACTAGCCTTAAGTGATGTTTAGTGTGGTGGCTGTTTAATCACACTAGCTATAAGTTATGGTTAGTGTGATGGCTGTTTAAGCAGACGAGCCCTAAGTGAGGTTTAGTGTTGTGGCTGCTTAATCACGCTAGCTCTAAGTTAGGGTTAGTGTAGTGGCTGTTTAATCACACTAGCTCTAAGTTAGGGTTTAGTGTGGTGGCTGTTTAATCACACTACCCCTAAGCTAGGGTTAGTGTGGTGGCTGTTTAATCACACTAGCCCTAAGTTATGGTTGGTGTGGTGACTGTTTAATCACATTAGCCACAGTTATGGTTAGTGTGGTGGCTGTTTAATCACACTAGCTCTAAATTATGGTTAGTGTGGTGGCTGTTTAATCACACTAGCTCTAAGTTATGGTTAGTGTTGTGGCTGTTTAATCACACTAGCTCTAAGTTATGGGCAGTGTGGTGGCTGTTTAATCACACTAGCCTTAAGTTAGGATCAGTGTGGTGGATGTTTAATCACACTAGCCCTAAGTTAGGTTTAGTGTGGTGGCTGTTTAATCACGCTAGCTCTAAGTTAGGCTTAGTGTGGTGGCTGTTTAATCACGCTAGCTCTAAGTTAGGCTTAGTGTGGTGGCTGTTTAATCACACTAGCCCTAAGTTAGGTTTAGTGTGGTGGCTGTTTAATCACACTATGTCCAAGTTAGGTTTAGTGTGGTGGCTGTTTAATCACACTAGTCTCAAGGTAGGTGTAGTGTGATTAACCCTTTCATGACGAAAACGGCGAAAAACCTGCCGCTGCAGTCGTCTTGAAGAATGTCCATCAACAGGCCAAGAGAACCCTATTTTTGGAAATTTATCATTGGAATGACTGGCTCGGTAACCGAGCCAGTCATTCCAGTGGTAAATTTTCAAAATAGTCTTCCCTTGGCCTGCAAATGGTCAATCAATACGAACATATTTTTATTTTAATTATTTGAATATTTTATTTTCAAATTTAGTCGTTAAAGGTTTTAACAGCAGCGGAACTGGGAATATAAGAAAAGATTTCATTATTGTTGTTACCTATACCGAGGTAGATGAATTAAATAGCGTAAAAGTAATTGTAGCTCAATATATTATTAGAGCGGGTTGAATAAGTCATACGTGTTTCCGCAAGGACCATCTGGATTGGACGAGATTCCGGAATGGGGAAATGAGCTCAAAATGCTTGAATACCGGCATTAATAGGCCTATACTACATATACAAGGGTTGAGGGTTTTTATCCCCATCTGGACTCCGATGTATACCAACTATTTGTTTATTTTTGATGGTATATGGTTAATCTACCGCGATATATTTAATAACATTAAGGTAATCTTTTCATATATTCGCAGTTCCATGGTGGTGTCTGTTTAATCACACTAACCGTACCGACACCACCCGCACACATAAGTCCACCCGCGCACATAAGTCAGAACGGAGAAAGTGGAGAAAATAATTACGGAAAATGGGCAAAAATTTAAACGTTTGTATAGTTAACGGGAGAGTTGGAACTGATAGTGATATAGGAAGAACTACTTGTAAAGATGCTAGCATTGTTGATAATTGTATCGCATCTCCATGTGTTTTCCCGCTAATATATAATTTTGAAGTTCTTGAGTACAATGAAATGTTATCAAATATTCCTAACCCTATAAGCATTGCTTTTAAAGCAAATATAGATTGTAAAATACCATGTTATGATGACATAAAGGTATTCCAATCAAGCCAAGGTGGCATGATGATAAAGCCGGAGTCTTTTCAGCAAATATTGATCACTGTTGGCGCCATCCTCCATCGCCTTGACACAATGGCCGCTGAGCCAGAAATAGACGCGGCAAGTGTTAACAACATTGTTTCAGAAATCACGTCACTACTGACTACAGCGGGCAGGACGGCCGGGTTTGTGGATTATGACACCAGCAGAAGATATCGGCCTAGAACAAATAATAAGCCCTGGTTTGGTCAGGCTTGCAGAAGCAAAAGAAGGGAATTTTACAAAGCAAAGCGGGAATATCTAAAAACCAAAACTGATATTAACAGGAAAAGAAAAAAAGAAGCCAGTAAAATTGACAAAAAGGAGATAACCAGACAACATAACTTATATTTTAATAAATTTGCGAACAAACTGCGTGATACTAGAATACACGACCCTAAAACATTCTGGAAAATTATCAACAAACCTACAGCTGAAACGCAGGAAATTCCAACACAAGACCAATTAGAGGACTTAGTTACACACTTCAGCAAGCTAAACGAGGCACCTGATTGACGATGACCCTATAGACTTTCATCTATTAGCAACTCTAAATAGCACCGACTCGCTAAACAATCCGTTTACTGAAGAAGAAATTACAATTGCAATTAATCGACTGAAAAATAATAAAGCATGCGGTATAGATCAAATTATAAATGAATTATTAAAGCATTCACGCGTATGTATGTTGCAAATTTACATAAAAGTTTTCAATATTAGCTTAAAATCCGGTCACATCCCAGCAGAATGGGCGAAAGGCATTATATTGTCATTATTTAAAAACAAGGGCTCATTATCGGATCCTGATACTACAGGGGGATTAATCTTCTAAGTTGCTTCTGCAGGCTTCTCTCACCACTGTTATAAACAATCGACTAACTGAATATGTAGATGATATCCAGTTAATTGGAGAGTAGCAGGCGGGTTTTCTTGCTGAATATTCCACTGTCGATCACATTATTGTATTAAAGGCGTTAATTGATTTGTACCTATCGAAACGAAAGCGTCTATACTGTGCTTTTGTAGACTATAGAAAGCATTTGATACGGTAAACAGAACCTTCCTATGGATGAAGCTGTTGGACAATAATATTAATGGAAAACTGTTCTCACTAGTATATAGCTTGTACAATCAAGCCAAATCATGTATCAGAAATCCTGGAAATAACAAATTATCTGATTTCTTTCGATGTGCCCAGGTGTAAGACAAGGTGAAAACTTGTCTCCGCTACTTTTTTCCTTGTTCCTAAATGATTTAGAGAAAAACGATCTCCACATCCTATAATGGCCTGCCCTATGTTTCCCAAGTATCCGATACTACATTCCCGGACGATCCTGAATTCTATTTAAAGCTATTTATTCTCCTTTATGCGGACGACACGATCATAATGGCAGAAACGCCACAAGAATTGCAGAGCGCCTTATATGCTCTAAGTGAGTACTGCTATACCTGGAAATTGTCTGTGAATATTTCAAAAACCAAATGCATCATTTTTTCTAGGGGCAAGGTCCGAAAGGTGTCTAAATTTACACTTGGTAATGGGGATGTAGAGATCGTCTCTGAATACCTTTATTTGGGAGTTAAATTCGCTTATAACGGTACATTTACCAGAGCTATTAAGCACTTATACGATAGGGCCAGCAGAGCAATGTTTGCCTGGCCCACAAAGGCTAAAGCTCTCCATTTACCAATTGACCTACAATTGAACCTTTATGACCATATGATCACACCGATTTTAATATATGGTTCTGAAGCATGGGGTTTCGAGAATATCGCATTGATTTGAAAAATTACATAAAGGATTTTGCAAAATTCTTCTAGGCGTAAAAATGTCAACACATACGGCAATGGTCTATGGGGAGCTTGGACAATTGCCCCTCAGTATAAAAATTAATATAAGAATGATAACATTTTCCGTAATGATACCTTTAAATGGCCCTGGATTAGTCATATAAAAACACTGCTGGATAATGCAGGTCTTTCATTTGTATGGCGTAGCCAAAATCCGGGTCAGTTAGACTGGCTAAAATTAAGCATAAAACAGCAGCTTTCCGACGAATATATCCAGAGCCGGAGAGGGGAAATTTTCCATAGCAGCACATGTACCAGCTATAGGATTTTCAAGGAAAATTTCCAATTTGAAAATTATTTAATATCGCTACCTCAGAAATTCTCAAGATTACTTTGTAAATTCAAAATGAGTAACCACAGGCTACCTGTAGAACGCGGAAAATATCAAAATCCACTACGTCGAAACGAGCGAGTGTGCACAATATGTGCTCAGAACGTCCTAGGTGACGAATTTCACTATCTGTTTGAATGCCCAGCCCTTGATATAGTCCAGGAGCTAAAGCTAGGTCAGAATCGTGACGTAGCACACACCAGTATTCGGAAGGTCTGACACTTGCTGTGGCCTGGGTGGACATATCCCACACATTTTAAGCCCTGTTGTACAAACAAATTGTGGTAGCACTAATTAGTTATCCTGATTTCTTTGCATAGGGGGTCTAGGCTTTGGCTGTATCCACAGTGCACAACGATATAAGCATGATCGTGTCATAACTCAAAGTAATATCATATTAGATTCACCATATATGATATTTAGACCTAACATATATCCAACATACATTTTGCATGCATATACCAAAGGCGAGGGTGAAATGTGAAGGTTATATTTTATGTATGTATACTAACTCCATCATAGAATCTGTATATCCAGCTGTACCACTGTTGACAAAGCACCCAGGTAATGGTGGTTGAAATGAGACAGATGGATGTGGTGGTAATCGGTGCGGAAAAACAAATTAAAATGAATACTACACCTCACATCGCTCTCATTGTCATTGTCTACATATAATTCAAATTATGCCTGTAACACTTGTTCCGGGGTAATTTTGTAATTTGACATCACAAGTAAACTGAAAGTTTAATTCACTCATTTTCTCAAATACAAATCTTTTTTTGAAAAGCAAATAAGAATGCAAGTGGCATTTTATGAATTTGTATTCATGAGAAAGGTTGTTAATACATGCCTTGATTAATAAAGCCTAGTATTGATTAAATATATATGCACACACAGTAATTACATTTGCGAAATAATTACAAGCGCTATATAACTAGCAATTAAGCAAATATGGACAGTGATAGTTGTGACGAGGAAGTAGCGTTTCATCTTCTCCCAGCAAAGCGTATCAAAACGACACAATGGACTCGCTGTATTATTTGTCAAGCACATAGTAGCGAAACTGTTAGCAATGCCACTGAAGTCGGCATCTCAAAGTTCATAGACGCTTTCCAACACCGGGAGGATGACGTTTATGAAAGACTTAACTCAAATATTGATCAATTAAAACAACTGGATATCGTGTGGCATAGAAACTGTTATGCTAAATACACAAGCAAGCACAATATTAACTTTGCGAAAAGACGATCCATGACACCACCAACTCCTATGCCTCTTGATAAACAAAGTCCAGAAGAATCGACAAGTTTGGCTAGAGCAGCAAGATCGAGATCATCCCCGATAAACTGGGCAATGTGTATGTTTTTCCAAAAGAAATCTCACAAGAAAGTCAAGAAATTATTCTCAGTTTCTACATTTTCCGCATGCCAAAACATACACATTGCAGCAGAGAAAATGGCGGATACAGAAATGATTACCAATATAAGAGGCGTAGATTTAATCGCTTCAGAAGCCAAATATCATGAAATATGCCGTGCACAGTATGTATCAATGCGCAATGTGATGTATAAATCATACCAAGAAACTGTGAATGAGGATTCGTTCTCCCAATCATTCTCGGAGCTGGTAGCAGAGATAGAGTCTGGACTTGCATCAGGAAAAGCTTACAGCATGACATATTTGTTGAGTCGATTCAAGTTTTATCTAAAGAATAATGGTGTGACTGCTGACAACTACCGCTCCCAAAGACTGAAAAGCCGATTACAAAACTACTTTCAGGATTCAATCGTTTTTCACCAGCAGCTAAACCCTTCCAAACCCGAGCTTGTTTATTCCAGTGATATATCTTTAGAAGATGTTATTAATGCAGCTGCCAATGCAGCTGGTGGTAGATCAGCGTATACTGATAGGCCACATGGCTCAACTGATACCACTAGCAATGATGTTCACACGTTGTTCCACGCAGCGCAGATTTTGAAGGGAGATTTGGAGGCTTGTGAGGGGATCACCATTAAACCAGTTGATGTTGACAATCTGACACTCGCAAAAGCAAAGGAAATTATTCCCCAAAGCCTCTACTGGCTGCTGCGGTGGGTTACCACGAATGCAGATTTAGCACCAGAGCAGTTTGGTAATGTTAGATCAGAATGTGCTAATGAAGGTGATGAGAGGCATGTAATGATGATATGCCAAGACATAGCGCTTTGTGTATCACACGGCAGAAAGAAAACGTCAAAACACATAAGCCTCGCTATGACAATGAGGCATCTTACAGGTTCCAAACAAGTTGTCACCATTCTGAATCGTATGGGTCATAGCGTTTCCTATGATGATATTGAGGTAGTTGACACTAGTATGGCGCTTGAAGTATTAGCTCAATCAACACGGTATGGAGTTGTAATACCAACAAACATTGTTCCAAACTCGTTCGTTCAAGTAGCAGCTGATAACAATGATATACTTGAAGAAACCTTAGACGGTAAACAGACAACTCACTCAACGACAATGGTGATGTTCCAACGAATGCAATTTGGCCCAAGACCAGAGCGTGTCATACATGCTGAACACTCAGTCAGGAGAAGGGCTTTGACAGCACCAGGTACTGAAAACAGAATTCTTGATTGTGGGGTGTTTGGTAGAAGACCAGTTGTGACCGCGTTCATAGACACTGTCAAGAAGGATTGGTACCAATGTGATAGCTCAATCCATGAACAGGCATTAGTCATGGATCTTGCATGGGCCATCGTTCGAATGTGTCCAATAAAATTGTTTGCGGTAGATCTTGTACCCATGATGACCACAGAAACACAAACAGTCCCTAGTTGGAGTGGATTTAATGCACTTGTATCATGTGCTAACGCACCTTTTACACAAATCGGTTACTGTCCAATAATTTCCGGATCACCAACTGAATTCAATACGGTGTATACGGTCATGAAACAAGTTCAAAGTATGATGACAACACTAGGACAGAATGACTCGGTCATTACATTCGACTTGGCCATATATGTCAAGGCAAAGGAGATACAGTGGCGATATAAAGAAGAGTTTAGTGACACTGTGATCAGACTGGGGGGATTCCACATTGCGCTAAACTACTTAGCTGTTATTGGAAAGATGTTTGATGACTCTGGCTTAGAAGATCTCCTCATAGAGGCCAACACATATGGTAGCAGCACGGCTGCTGCTCTACTTAAAGGGAAGTCATATAATCGAGTAGTGAGGGCTCACAAATTGGTTCTGGAACCGCTGCTGCGATTACAATGGCAGTCTTTTTCCAAATGGGTTCAACAAAGCGAGGTGGTATTATTGGAATAACACAAAAGCCAGGAGCTCTGGAGAGGTGGTTTTTAACTAGCCACGAGAGGGCAGCCATAACAACGGTCACAAAGCAAATGTGTGGGTTACAAGATAGTCACATGTTTGGAGTACATAAGGAAATGGGGACTAATCGAATGAACAGGGATGAAACCGATGTGCAGAAGATACTTTCGATGTTCTCATCAGATATAATGACCAATCCCTTTAATATTGCGGAAAACGACGACAGCGAGTGTCTTCCGCTTGTAAACATTGCAACTGGCGTGGTATTGCCTAGTGAAATCGCCAAGAGACTTGTTTCCGCCTGTGACATTGGTAAGGAGATTATGGACAATTTTGTTCAGGAGCGGCTGGACACTAACCCGAGAAGCTTTTGGGACACGTTGCCACACTTAAAACTTAAAATATTTGCCAGCCTGGCACAGAAGAAAAAACTCAAAACAAATGATGAAAAAATTCACAATGTGAGATCTGATCAAGAACTATTTGGTCGATTAATTATTGCCGCAAGGTCCAGAGATGTTGATTTAAAACTAGTGATGACGTATGAACTGTCTGCTGTTCCACTATCATTGTCACATACGGATGGGACTCTAAGAAAGAATGTGAAAAGTGTTTTGTTAAGTGAACTAGAAAAGGAAGTAAATGTTGATGGACGGCTTCCAGCTGTTGACAAGACAGGCGCAACAGCTTATGTAGTAGATGGCATGGCAATTGTGCAAATGGTTAAAACTGGAGGTACGTCTACATTTGGAGAATTGGCTGATAAATACTGGCACATCTTTACAGTTCCACTGAATCAAGAAGACTGCAACAGAGTAGATATAGTTTTTGACAGATATGATAGACTGGAATCTCTCAAAGCGGAAGAGCGGCTAAAACGTGGGTCATCAACAGCATTGGAAGTAAAGATTGCTGGAGAAAATACTCCCGTTCCAAAGCAATGGGCCAAGTACATCAGCAATCCAAGCAACAAAAGTAACCTGGTTGCATTTCTCAGCAAGCGGTGGCGTGATACTGGTGCAAATACGCTATCTGCCGACAATTGCGCCATTCTTGCTGGTGGCTTTAACGATGGAATGGATGTTGTTGTCATTTCAGCGAACAATTCGTCGTATTTGGAAGAACTTCGATCAGATCACGAGGAAGCAGACACGCGTATGATGTTGCACGCGCTACATGCTTCAAAAGACCACATGCGTGTTGTTATACAGTCTCCTGATACAGACGTGGCAGTACTTAGTATATATACGTATCGTTCGCTTCACTGTTCTGAACTATGGTTCCGTACGGGCACAAAGGACAAATTGTGATACATACCAATACATGCAGTTGCTCAAGTACTGGGCCCAGCTATCTGTCTGTCTTTGCCTGGGTTTCATTCTCTTACAGGTTGTGATAGCACTAGTGCATTATTTGGAGTCGCTAAGAGAAAATCATTCAATCTCTTAAAGTCATCTGAATGTCATCAGCTTAGCTTAGCCCAACTCGGCGAACATGTTGACTTATCACCGAATACTGCAATTATATGTGAGAAATTTGTCTGTGAGTTGTATACCACCAGGGATGTGGGAAAGACAGCTGATGAAACCCGTTATTGGCTCTTTTGTCAAAAGAGACAAAGAAATGAAAATCTTCCACCTACATCGAATAGTCTAAAGCATCACACCGAAAGGGACAATTTTCAAGCTCTTGTTTGGAGACGTTCATTGCAAGCTGTTCAGAATCTTCCATCTCCAAATGGACATGGCTGGAGTATAGTGGATGGTCTACTCAAGCCTGTTCTAATGTCAAAGGATCCTGCTCCATTTGGATTAATTGAACTCACATCATGTAGATGTCAAAGTCTGCCTGCAAAAGAACAGCTCTCTGTCAATGCAAGGCTAACAATCTACTCTGCACTGAAGCATGCCTTTGTATGGGAGGTGAAATGTGTGACAATGTTCAGCATACAATTGTCGAAGATGACTCTGACACGGATGAGTAACATTCTCTCATTTGCTCACGTGATAAATATGTCCTGCCAGCTTGTGTAGACATGCACTGCATGTCAGTTAAAAGTTTAATTATGAAAAATGTAGAAAACATGGGCATTGTTGTAGCTAAGGTATTGCTAGTCACAAGAAGACCTAAGTGCCCCAATATGTACAAAGCAACATACGGGTGTCTTAAACGAGGTTGATTATGTATAAATCTGCGATATACGATCAGTCCTTTCCATTTTGGTTAAGATTGTATTGATATAACATGCGCTTAAGTTTGTGAAAAATTTACCATTGTGAAAATTGTCTGAAAACTACATTCAACACCTATTGTAAATGGGCTTCTCACAGGTTAGTGATACCACAATTTTCTTGTACAACACGGCTCAGAATATACCCAAGACATCGGTCTAGCATAATATAGAGACAAACCTTCTGAATACTGGGTGTGCTACGAAACCATTCTTCTAGACCCCTTTTGAAAATTGGCTCCCGGACTAATAGTGAAAGAAAAGAATATATCGATAAATATTATAGACTACGCTCAAATACCCTAAAGATGAAACAACTTGTCAATGTTCGGAACAGACCAAAATTAATATCACTCTGCAAATTTGTAGATGTTATTTTTAAATGGGTGAACTGAAAAAATAAATTATATACGTTCTCTCACTCTCCGCCCCCACCCCACCCAACTTTCCTCTCAACAAAATCGTAATCAGAGTGCCGAATCAAAAGTTATGTTTATGAATCGGTTGCACTGGCTGATTTGTTGGCAAAATTCGTCAGAGTAAAATCGCAAATTCACTACAATCCAAAACACTGTTGTATGCAACACATGTAACACAACAATTGCCAACCAATCGGGTGCGAAATCGACTAGTGGAAGCAAGGTCTTGGTCTCTCTTCTATCAACCCAACCCTATAATGGTCATGCGCCTGAGAAAACGGTATCTGCATGCATGGAGGGGGCTATTTTTTGGAAGCGTGTAACTGGAATGACCGGTAAGGTAACCAACCGGCCATTCCGGTGGAGGTCTTTCGGAAGTGCGTTGTGGCTTGGGTGTAAATAAAGAAATTGAAAATTGGAGTATATAGAGCTGTTATCAAG